>JAFIRS010005748.1:0-50088 GCA_018342105.1 Gonioctena quinquepunctata | reverse complement strand
CATTTGTATTAAACTGAATGATGAAAAAACGGGACCCACAAAAAATTCCGAAGCCTTTAATTTTTTCATACAGGCCCCTTTAATATCAATAAAATCAACACAAAAAAATTCCCAAGCACTTCTCAGAATATAGCAAACAGTTTTTTTGAAAAAATGTCCAGAGGAAGAAATTAGGGACATCAAAAAAATATAAACTAAAAAAAAAACATTCCCAGTCCTGATGAAATATCAGGTTATTTGTTTAAAAAAATTGTGATTACATCACGACCCTCCCATAAATAAACATATCTTTTCGGGGTTATGTACCCCACCAGATTGAAGAATGCACTAGCCCCCCGTTTTTCAAAAATAAATAATTTATAAAATTACCGGCCAATCACGTGCCTCCCGTACTCGAAAATTTTCAATATTCTATGTTTTCCCAATTTTTTTGAACGTGAATAACCTTCATCCCAAAACATGGTTTCCTAACAGAGCCGGCCTTAGTGGGAGGCCGGGGGCCAACTTGTTGTGCGGGGCCCCTTTATATATTTTATTTATTAATAAATTGATTTTTTTTATTCTTTGGGAAATTCCTCCAATGTTCTCATTTATTCCCCTTCCCCCTTACTACCTCTCGGATGGCTCCTACTAAATATATGTTCAAAATAAAAAACACATAATTTAAATGAATTTTATTTGGGAAAAAAAACACTTTTGAATTTTTTGACAATGACAATATAATAATTAAAAAGATAAAATGATAGAGAAAGGTAAAAAATCTAAAAAAAAACAATATAAAATTATTACTAATATACCTCAAAAATTTGAATTATTTCACTGGTGAAAATGAAACGTGAAACAATTGAGACTCAAGAGATCTTAAAAAAAAAAATCCACGCCTATTTTAATTTTCAAAATTCTTTATAATGGTATCAATTCCAGCCCCACTTTTTCAGACTCTATCGAAAATTGGCTAATGAACAAACGATCTTGGACATGGATGTGCGTAAGTACGGTCTTGTTGATTTCAGACGAGAAAATGACCTTTCCTACTGCACTGTAACGGAAATTGTTAACAGTACCCTATATGCGATAAAAAGTTTGGGAGGATTCCATTTTTTCAGTCTTTCAACAAGTCAATTCAGTTAGTGTTTCTGGGGGAAACTTATCTCAAAATTTCGTTCGATTAATGTTCTCTCCATCTAAAACCCCGATTTTCCCCCCTACGAATCAAATCCAAATCAAATTTTTTTTTTCAGATCTTCATCTAATTTGTCCTTTTGAAAAACATTATTGAAAAAAAAAAATGTTTCCCCATAATAACGATAATAAATCGTTCCTCCCAAAACCCGAGGGGGGGGGTCGGGTTGACGAGAGTCTTATCGATATTAAAGTCTAGAAACGTCGGGCGTGGTTTTTTTGAATGGGTGACCCCCGGGAAAAAGGAAAAGTTCCACGTTAAATATCCTAAAAACTGGGGGTGGAAGTCCCAATATAAATTGCAAATTTTTTTGGGGGCCCAAAAGGGGTTTTGGGGAAAAAAAAAATTTAACGGGAAAAGTCTCCGTCGGCAAAAAGAGGCCGTGGTCAATGGACTTGGTGACTGCTGTCTGTTCAAAACCCCGATTCGTCTGACCCAATCAAGTCGGACCAATGCTGGCAGGTGTGTCTATACGAGGGGGGCATAAATCCGCGTTTATTTGTGTTTTAATGTTGAAGATTAAAACCGTAGGGATGTGGTTTGGTTTTGTCCGATCAAAAACCTTTTTGGGGATATTAAAATAACTAAAAAAATTTTAGTTATCTCCACCACGTTTCCCCCGGGGTTTTTCCCCCCAAAAACTTTTTTTTTGTTCTGAAATTTTATATCGGGAAAACATCCATATTGGGCATTAATGAACGTGTTTATGGGGTTTCCCCTTTTTTTTTTTTTATTTAACGTGGGCCCCATTTCTGCTCCCAAAAAACCGACGCCGGTGGGGCCCCCCCCCAACCCCGGAAAATTTTTTCCGGGAAATCCTCTTTGTTTTGAGGGGGGGGTTTTTTAAAAAAAGGCTCAACATCAAATGAACCCCGGGGCCGACATTTTTAAAGTCCCCCCCCAAGGAGGGCCCCATCTATCGTCTTATCTCGTGCTCTTGAAAAAGACGCCGAGCTCGAATATGCTATAGTTTGCCAATATCAATTCCCAAAACAAAAAAAATTTTTGGCGAAATCCTGGAGCACCCAATTGGGGGGAAAAAACAAATTTTTTTTCAGATATTTTAATATCCTAAAACTTTTTTTCGATCGGCACTCACCAAGACCCAACGCTACTGGTTTTAATCTTTTGGGGCTATTAAAACACAAATATAACCGGGGGTTTTGACCTCCCATCTATAGACACACCTGCCAGCATTGATGTAAGACTTGGTTTGGGGCCCCCCCGGGTTTTGGGTTTTTGGGAGGGGAAAAGTCCCAAATCCCGTTGACCCCGGCCCTTTGTGCCGACGGAACTGTATACAATACTACAGTTATTTTTTTTTCCCTTTTTTCCCCATATACGCTCGTTTGGGGAAATGTTTTATTTCTCCCCCCCAGAAACAAACCCGAATTGTATTAGGGCATGTACGGGAAAAACCCGTTATTATTCAACGACTGGGTCAAATAAAACCCCTTTTTTTTAACATGTGAACGGGTTTTAAAAAAAAATACGAAACTATGATGTTTTGGGCCCCTTTACTAATAAAAGTCGTTCTAACCGTAATCTCCCCCAAAGTAGATAGGCGGGAGAAATGGTAGGGCCCGAAGGCTTCCCTTGGGGGGTTTGGGTTTCCCCTTTTTGTTGAAGAAAAAAAAAGGGGTTCGAGCATTTTAAAAAAAAAATTTAAATTTTTGAAGGGGTTACAAAGAGGCCATTCTTTTATCATAATTTTGGTAGCAGAAAAAAGCGTGTAAAGTTTTTTAAAAATTTAAAAAATGTTTTTTCGAAAAAAAACCCCTTTTTTTCGAGGGCCTCTGAGGCGGAGGCCCGGGGCCGGGCCCCCCTTGGGGCCCCCCCAGGGCCGGTTGTCCCCCCAGGACATTCACTATCAGTGCTTTTAAAAATTTTTTTGGAAAAAACAATCTTTGAAAAAGGGCAAAAACCACAGATCTTCCCCGATCTTAGTCGGCTTTGACTGTGATACACGAAAAATTGCTTGATAAACTTTATCTTAATGGAATAAGAGTAAATTAAAGGGTTTTTGTTCCTTTCTTGAAGGAAAAAACCCCGCGGGGAAAATCAATCCACCCCAAAAATAAAAAAACCCCAAAAACCCTGTCTCAAATCCAAAACAAAATAACATTTTTTTCCCCCAAAGGGGGCCGCCCCAGCACCTATACCCCTTTATAATTTTAAAAAGAACTGAACTGTTCTGCCGGCCTTCCCCCCTTTTTCATGCTGATGATGCTCCCCGGGGTTTCTTTATAAATCCCAGTGGGGCCCAAAAAAAAATAAACAACACAAATGATGCCCCCTGGTTGGCGGGGAGAAAAAACTCTCTTTTTTTTCAATCCTCAAAACAAGTTTACTATTTTTCCCAAACCCGGAAAAAAACCAATCCCCCTTTCCCCCGGACCTGAACTCTGCGGCACCCTCTTAAAACCCCATTGCATCCCCCCGGGGGCGGGTTAATAATCGACAACGACCCCTTTGGTTTTTTAAAACACATTGAAAAATAATCTATTAGCTCTCTACCCCCAAATGCTCCAAAAATTAGAATCCTAAAACGCTTTTTGGGAAAAAACCCCCTGGTTTCTTTTTTTCCCTTTTCCAAAAGGGGTTGCCCAAAATTCCTTTCCCCCCCGGGGCCCTTTCCCCGGGCCCCTTTCCCAAAAATTCCCCCAACCCATGCCCAAAATTCCTCCACCCCTTTTTTTAAACCATTTTTTTTTTTATTCCCCCCCCTTTCCCCCCTTTTCCCCAACCCTTTTTTTTTTTCCCCCATTTTATTCCTTTCCCTTTCCCCCATTTTCCCCTTTTCCTTTCCCTTTCTATTTATTTGTCCATTCAGTTTTTTCCTTTCCCCTTTTTCCCTTTCCCTTTCCTTTTTCCCCTTTCCCTTTTCCTTTTCCCTTTCCTTTTTCCTTTTCCCTTTCCCTTTCCCTTTTTTTCCCTTCCCCTTTCCCTTTTTCCCTTTTCCCTTTTTTCCTTTCCCTTTCCCCCCTTTCCCCTTCCCCTTTTTTTCCCTTTTCCTTTTCCCTTTCCCTTTTCCCTTTTTCCCCTTTCCCTTTTTTCCTTTTTCCTTTTTCCTTTCCCCTTTCCCTTTTTTTCCCTTTTTCCTTTCCCCTTTTCCTTTTTTTCCCCTTTCCTTTTCCTTTCCTTTTTTTCCCTTTTTTTCCCTTTTTTTCCCTTTTTCCTTTCCCCTTTTCCTTTTTTTTCCCTTCCTTCCTTTTCCTTTTTCCCTTTTTCCTTTCCTTTTTTCCCTTTTTTTCCCTTTCCCCTTTCCCCTTTCCCTTCCCCTTCCCCTTCCCCTTTCCCCTTTTTTTTTTTCCTTTTTCCTTTCCCCTTCCCCTTTCCTTTTTTTCCCTTTTTTTCCCTTTTCCCTTTTTTTCCCCTTCCCCTTTTCCCCTTCCCCTTTTCCTTTTTTTTCCTTTTTTCCTTTCCCCTTTCCTTTTTTCCCTTTCCCTTTCCCCTTTTTCCTTTTTCCTTTTTTTTCCCTTTTCCCTTCCCCTTTTCCTTCTTTTCCTTTTTTTCCCCTTTCCCCTTTTCTTTTTTTTTCCCTTTTTTTTTTCCCCTTTCCCCTTTTTCCCTTTTCCCCTTTTTTTTCCTTTTTTTTTCCCTTTTTTTTTCCTTTTTTTTGTCTTTTTTTTTTTCCTTGTCTTTCTTGTTTTTTCTTTGTTTTTTCCTTGTCTTTTTCCCCCTTTTTCCTTTTTCCCTTTCCCCTTTTCCTTCCCTTTTTTAAAAATTCCCCCTTCCTTTCCTTTCCCCTTTCCCCCTTTTCCCTTTTTTAAAAAAACTTCCTTTTTTTCCCCCTTTTCCCTTTTTTCCCCCTTTTCCCTTTTTCCCTTTTTTTCCTTTCCTTCCCCTTTTTTTTTTTTTTTTTTTTTTTTTTTTTTTTTTTTTTAAAAAAAAATTTTTTCCTTTTTAAATTTTTTTTTTTTCCTTTAAATTTTCCTTTGTTTTTTTTTTTTTTAAGTTTTTTTTTTTTTTCCTTCATTTTCCTTCTTTCCTTTCCTTCTTTCCTTTCCTTCTTTCCTTTCCCCCTTTCCTTTCCTTCTTTCCTTTCCTTTCCTTTTTTCCCCCTCTTTCTTTCCTTCCTTTCTTTCTTTCTCTTTCCTTTTTTCCCTTTTCCCCCTTTTTTTCCCCTCCACTCCACTCCTCACTCCCCCTCCCTCCACTCCACTCCACTCCCTCCACTCCCTCCCACTCCCCACTCCTCTCCTCCCCCCATTATAATTTCCGGGGGTTTTCCTTTGGGGGGGTTTTGGGGGTTGGGGGTTTGGTTTCTGTTGGCCCTTTTTTTTTTTGTCGGTTGGGCCAATCTAGATGGGGTTTTTTGGGGGTTTTCAAAAATTTTTAAATTTTTAAGTTTTCCCCGTAAGGGTCGGGATCTGGGTTGCTGGGGTTAAAAAAGGGCTGTGTTCGGGTTTTTTTTTGGGATTGGGGGTGGGGAAAAGGGCCCCAAAAAAGGGGGAATTTTGGGGGGAGGGGGGTTGGAACGGGGATGCGGGTGGTGTCGGTTTGGTGCTGTTATGGAAAATGGTGGGGGGGATGGGCCAAAGGGGCTGTTAAATGGAAAAGGGGGTTTTTTTTGGGGTTGTGGGGAAAAGGGGGGGGGGTTTTTTTTTTCCGGGGAAAAAGGGGCCGGGGGAATCGGGTTCCCCGGGGGAACGGTTTTGGGGGCCCCAAAAAAGGGGTCAGGGTTCTCTCCAGCCGGGGTTTTTTGGGTTGGTTTTGGATTTTCCCAAGTATATGGGGGGTTTTTAAACCCCTCAACAGGGGTTGGGGAAAAAAAAGGGGAATGGGGTCTTCCCCTCTTGGGTAATAAAGGCAACTCTGGGGTTCGGTTGGTTGTTTTCCGGTCTTAAAAGACTTTTTTTTTTTTTTTTCAGGAAAAAGGGGTTTTAAAATCCCCTTTGGGGAAGGGGAAAGGTTTAAAAAAATAATAAAAAAATTGGATTATTTATGCTGGTTTTCCTTGGGGGTACGTAAAAAATTTTAAATTTTTAAATTTGGGGTGGGTTTGAAACCCAGTTGGGTTTTTTTTCCAATTGGTTTTTTAAACCCAAAAAAACCCCACCTTTTTTTGGGGAAAATTAAAGGGATCTCTGTTCCGGGAAATTATAAAAAGGGGGGGTTTCCCCTTTTTTTTAAAGGGGGTTTTTAAAGCTTTTTTAAAATGGGGGGTTATATTCTGAAAATATTCAACAAAATTTTTCCCCTTTTGTAACACCCCTTTTAATTTTAAAAAATCGATATTTTAAAAAGTGGCATTTTAAACCCCTTTTTAAAAAAATAATCCCAAAATTAAAAAAAAAGGGAAAACTCCCAAAAGGGGAATTTTTTTAGAACTTTAATTTTACTAAATTGGGTTTAAAAAAAAAGAAAAAAGGGGGAGAAACAACCAATGGTTGTTTAATTAATGAAAGGGCGCCATTTTAACTTATTTTTCATTTTCAATGGGGGGAAATTTAAAAAATTACCCCATTTTGATAATTAAAAAATATAATTGATAATAGTGTGTTTCTTTATTTATTTTTTTTTTCACTATTTTGGTTCATCAAATTTTATAATAGTTTTGGTTCATTAAATTTAAACCCGCCCACATTTAAAAGTCTTCAATGGATTTTTTTTATTGTACTAAACTATGATGGAAAATTTAAAAAAGGTTTGGGGAAAAACCTTTCATTTTCCCGGGGAAAAAATACAGGGTGTTATGGTCTTGCTGATGAATTAAAAAAACCCCCAAAATTTCGGTCTTTTAAAAGGGGTTATGGAAAAGGGAATGAAGATAACTCTGAATGTGCAGGAGAATCGTCATTAAATAGTATAGAATCGAAAACAGAGACACTCAAAACTGAGTGTGACATTGATATCATTTATGAAGATGTCAAACCTCAGATAGGTGGGGAAAAATCAAGTGGAAAACATGAAAATGAGTCCTACTCAAACTCTATTACTGATATATCAATTGGAACAGAAATCATACCAAACTTTTCAATAGGTAAGGCAACATTCTTGGTACCTAGATATCAATCCTTCAGACTGTCCACGGTTACCAGCCGAGTAGTGCTTCGGATGACACTTAAAAAGCTTCTTAACTCACACAAGTCTCTGACTTCCGAGGGTTGCTTTGCAATTAAGTTATCGGTTAAAAACCTTCTATTTTTTTAAGATGCGCCAAATTTTGTTTACTGCTCTTGTATAATCGGATCAAATATCTCTCCCTTGCATACTTGAAAATTATGTACAAGGGAACAGATAAAGAAAACAAAATATCTTTTAATTCAATAACTTTGTTATTGAATTGAAATTGTTGCTTCTTCTCAGATTTTGATTTTTAGTGGGGATAGGATCAAAACTGAGAATGAATATAGTAATTTACTGTATAAGTGTTTTATTAGCCGTATAAAATACGAAAGAAGCACACAAGAGAGCAGCTCGAGTGTTTTTTTTTATAGAAATGCACTGTGTTTATGCCATATGACTTAAGCGAAGGACTCGTGCAGTCAAATGTGGGAGTGTAGAGGTGACTTTTTGTATTTAGTCGCACTACAAAATAGCAGAAATAAAATGAAAATCAAAAACATAATACGGTACAAAAATTTACGAGTTAAAAATAATGAGTGGTCTGCCATTATATCCAGTGTAGGACGTTTTCAACTACAACAAAATGGTATACTTTCTGCCTGTTCTCTGTCGCCTGGTTAACAAGACCCGCTGTCACGAAACCATTGAACAGCACCCAAAATTGTTCTTTCGTTTGGTATTTCCCAGTACTGCTGCAACGTAAACACTAGCATATTGAACGGAAGATATTATCCATTAAAACATAAGCTAGCAGCTACTCAGTCAATGCTTTGACCTCCATGGATTCGGTGGCGTATCTTTGTTCGTTTTATTGCAAATAATATAACGAACTACCCCAAAAAAAAAAAACTTCTGACTTAGGATCTTTTCTCAATATCTTTCAGATGTAATTCAATGTCCAGCTTGGCTTTAGCCGGGGAAGTAGTGGTTTTCTGTAAAATATTACAAAAAATTACTTCATTATTGTCGTACATTTTTAAAATTTCAAAAAAAATATTCTATTTAATTATCAATTGAGAATGTTTCCCTTTCCAATTTTAATCATAGTCTGTGATAATGTAATGCATATATGTTTATTTATATTTGTATCTTGAGCAAACTCTTATTGACAATGCTTTATTTTTTCTTATTGTAAATTCTTATAATTTTTTTTTTTTTTTTTTGTTTTGCTTGATTATTTGTTTTCTAATTGACCTTGATTTCTTTATGTGCATTTTGTAAATATGCCCACTCTGAGAATTTCTTGGGATGGTGATAAATAAATAGCATCCTAATCCTTTCTTGTATGAATATTTCGTTGAGGAAAAATATAGTAATACATTCTATTTTTTCTGTAGACTCTGAAACATGGCCTCAACAAAATATAGGAGAGGATGGAGCAGCTGTGGAAAGGGCTAATGATACTGGGAAGGAATCTACAATAAGTATTAATTCGAAAAATACTCAGATTCATTGTGAATATAATCTATTTGAATCTAAAAAGAGGCATCTTCATACGAGAGAAAAACAATTTCAATGCATAGTTTGTCCCAAGAGTTTTGCATACAAAAGCAATTTTTGCGTCACAACATATTCATACTAGGAAGAGTCCTTTCAAGCAAAGTTTGTTCAAAATGTTTACCAATAAGAGATCTAGGAACAGAGTTAATTCATACAGGGAAAAACCATTTCAATGTAATTTGTCTGAAGGGTTTTACACAAAGTAGGCACATTGTGGCGACAGAAACAATTCATACAGGAAAAAAAAACTTTCCATGCTCAATATGTTCGAAATCGTTTACCCAGAAGATACATCTTTCGGTACACGAGATGATTCATACAGGAGAAAAACCATTCAAATGCAAATTTTGTACAAAATCGTTTACCATACAGAGGTGTCTTACGACCCACGAGATAATTCATACAGGAGAAAAACCATTTCAGTGTAAGGTTTGTCTGAAAAGTTTTACACAAATAGCACATTGTGGCGACACAAACAATTCATACGGGAAAAAAAACCTTTTCATGCACAATGTGTTCGAAATCGTTCACCCAGAAGACTCATCTTTCGGTACATGAGAAGATTCATACAGGAGAAAAACCATTCCAATGCAAAGTTTGTTCAAAATCGTTTACCGATGAGAGATCTCTTACGGAACATGAGTTAAAACATACAGGAGAAAAGTTATTTCAATGTAAAGTTTGTCTGAAGAGTTTTACACGAAAAGCTACATTGTCGCGTCACGAAACAATTCATTCAGGAAAACGACCGTTTCCTTGCACAATATGTTCAAAATCGTTTACCCAGAAGATGCATCTTTCGGAACACGAGATGATTCACACAGGAGAAAAACCATTCAAATGCAAATTTTGTACAAAATCGTTTGCCATAAAGAGGTGTCTTAGGACCCATGAGATAATTCATACAGGAGAAAAACCATTTCAATGTAAGGTTTGTCTGAAGAGTTTTACACATAATAGCACATTGTAAAAAATTGGGAAAAAAAACCTTTCCATGCACGATGTGTTCGAAATCGTTTACTCAGAAGACACATCTTTCGGTACATGAGAAGATTCATACAGGAGAAAAACCATTCCAATGCAAAGTTTGTTCAAAATTGTTTACCGATGAGAGGTGTCTTACGAAACACGAGTTAGTTCATAGAGAAAAAAAACCATTACAATGCAAGATCTGTTCAAAATCCTTTAACCAGAAGGGAAATCTTATAACACATGAGATGATTCATACAGAAGTGAAACCATTTCAATGCAAGGTTTGTCTGAAGAGTTTTACACAAAAAGGCACATTGTCGCGTCATGAAACAATTCATACAGGAAAAAAGCCATTTCAATGTAAGGTTTGTCTGAAGAGTTTTAAACACAAAGGCGCTTTGTCTCGTCATGAAATAATTCATACAGGAAAGAAACCGTTTCCATGCTCAATATGTTCAAAATCGTTTACCCGGAAGATATATCTTTCGGCACATGAGATGATTCATACAGGAGGTTATTCGGGCCTATGCATGTAGTGCACATTATTCAAAGGTATAAAATCATGTTCTACAACCCATTTTACTGGATTTCACAAAATAAGTCATTGGAGGTGAAACACTCGTTAAAATTACTTATTTTATTATTGAAAATAAGCAACTGTTATTTTTATAGTAATTTGATTTTGAATCGCAATAATACTCTCTTTGAAATGAGTTATTTTAAGAATATGACTTAATCAAATGTGCCAATAAACTTACATAACTACTGATCCGAACATTTTATTTTACCAAGTTTCCTAAATTAATTTATTAGTATAACTCGACTATAATTGGTATGATGGAAAAGTGACACAATCTTTCACACTGAAATTGAATTTTGTCAAATGTTCCTCGTATAACCATTGCTGGACTTATATGAATGCTATTTTTTTCTACCGCCATCTTTTATCGAGTAGTCAAACTACATACGCGAAGTTAAATGGATGCGCCATCTTTTATCGAGTAGTCAAACTAATCTGAAAACGCGTTATCGACTGGACTCAAAATGGATACTATTTTCTCTATCGCATCTTTTGTCGAATAGTAGAACTAGGAACGCGGAGTCGAATGGACTCAAAATGGATGCTATGCTCTCTACCGCCATCTTGATCGATTAGTCAAACTAAAAACGCGATGTCGAATGGACTTAAAATGGATGCTATATCTCCAGTAGAATCACCGACATAACCTTAATCTAGACCGCTAGAGGTCATATCATCACCACTCGAAAAATTCATCCAAATAGAATTTACGTGAACGTGTCTGCGCAAAGCGCAGAAAGCACAAATAATGTCATTTCAGACATTGACATCTAACGAGGAGCCATTATGTGATTTTGAATCGTCACAGACACAAAATGCGCATGCTCTAAGCTCTTTGATAACTTGTAATTGGATGAATTCTCATCATACGGGATCAGCAGTCTAGATTGAGATTATGTCGGTGACTCGAATGGTCAAGCTAGAAACACGAAGTCAAATGGATGCTATTCTCTCTACCGCCATCTTTTATCGAGTAGTCAAACTAAACTGAATACTCCGATGTTGGGAGTAGGGCATATCTCGAGAACAAAAATAGTTAGAGTAATTTCGAGAACGGCATTCGATTCAGAATGGTTGATTTAGTATATGCTCATAATTTCAAGACGATTCTCAGAAAACAAATATTTCTCGAAAAAATCGCACAGGGGGGTAAACCCATGAAATTACCCAAAAAAACGAAATCAGATTGAAGCAGAATGTAGGAAACATCACGGAGATTCCAAAAAGATGTACTTCAGTAGTGTATGACCCTTCATTTCGAATTTAAATAATATATGGATCTTTCATTTCAAATATAGGTAGTGTATGGATCCTTTATTTTAGTTTGAAGTGGGTCGTATCTCAAGAACAAAAAGAGTTAGAGTAATTTCGCGAACGGCATTCGATTCAGAATGGTTGATTTAGTATAAGGTCATTTCAAGACGATTCTCAGAAAAAAAATATTTGTCGAAAAAATCGCACATGTATGAACCCTTCATT
This sequence comes from Gonioctena quinquepunctata, assembly GCA_018342105.1. Taxonomy (NCBI): domain Eukaryota; kingdom Metazoa; phylum Arthropoda; class Insecta; order Coleoptera; family Chrysomelidae; genus Gonioctena; species Gonioctena quinquepunctata. Next base: position 38,302 of record JAFIRS010005748.1, on the reverse strand, counting down.
TCGAATTCAAATAATATATGGATCTTTCATTTCAAATATAGGTAGTGTATGGATCCTTTATTTTAGTTTGAATTGGGTCATATCTCAAGAACAAAGAGAGTAAGAGTAATTTCGCGAACGGCATTCGATTCAGAATGGTTGATTAAGTATATGCTCATAATTTCAAGACAATTCTCAGAAGAAGAAAAATCTCGAAAAAATCGCACAAGGGATATACCCACGAAATTCACCAAAAAAACGAAATCGTCCTATTGCCTTCAGAATAAAGCAGAATGTAGAAAACATCATGGATATTCCAAAAATATGTACTTCAGTAGTGTATGACCCTTCATTTCGAATTCAAATAATATATGGATCTTTCATTTCAAATATAGGTAGTGTATGGATCCTTTATTTTAGTTTGAATTGGGTCATAACTCAAGAACAAAAAGAGTTAGAGTAATTTCGTGAACGGCATTCGATTCAGAATGGTTGATTTAGTATAAGGTCATAATTTCAAGACGATTCTCAGAAAAAAAATATTTCTCGAAAAAATCGCACATGTATGAACCCTTCATTTCGAATTTAAATAATATATGGATCTTTCATTTCAAATATAGGAGTGTATGGATCCTTTATTTTATTTTGAATTGGGTCATAACTCAAGAACAAAAAGAGTTAGAGTAAGGTCATTTAGCATAAGGTCATAATTTCAAGACGATTCTCAGAAACAAAATATTTCTCGAAAAAATCGCACAAAGGGTAAACCCATGAAATTCACCAAAAAAACGAAATCGTCCTATTGCCTTCAGATTGAAGCAGAATGTAGGAAACATCATGGAGATTCCAAAAATATGTAATTTAGTAGTGTATGACCCTTCATTTCGAATTTAAATAATATATGGATCTTTCATTTAAAATATAGGTAGTGTATGGATCCTTTATTTCAGTTTTATTTTGAAGTGGGTCGTATCTCGAAAACAAAAAGAATTAGAGTAATTTCGCGAACACCATTCGATTCAGAATGGTTGATTTAGTATATGCTCATAATTTCAAGACGATTCTCAGAAAACAAATATTTCTCGAAAAAATCGCACAAGGGGTAAACCCATGAAATTCACCAAAAAAACGAAATCGTCCTATTGCCTTCAGATTAAAGCAGAATGTAGGAAACATCATGGAGATTCCAAAAATATGTACTTCAGTAGTGTATGACCCTTCATTTCTAATTTAAATAATAGGTAGTGTATGGATCCTTTATTTCAGTTTTAGTTTGAAGTGGGTCGTATCTTAAGAACAAAAAGAGTTAGAGTAATTTCGCGAACGGCATTCGATTCAGAATGATTGATTTAGTATAAGGTCATAATTTCAAGACGATTCTCAGAAAAAAAATATTTCTCGAAAAAATCGTAGGTATACCCATGAAATTCACCAAAAAAACGAAATCGTCCTATTGCCTTCAGATTAAAGCAGAATGTAGGAAACATCATGGAGATTCCAAAAATATGACCCGTCATTTCGAATTTAAATAATATATGGATCTTTCATTTCAAATAATGCCAACATTCTCGATAATCAATCATTGTTGATGAATACTGTGATATTCGGGTTGGAGAGGTTACATTGTTGGTTATGTTGAAGGAATCAAATATGTTAATTAATCTCTGTGTGGAAATGGCCTCCTTGTCCTGAAAGTTGACATTAAAGTCACCAGCTGAAATAATCTTGGAGCCAAGTGGGATTTTTTATAAAAGATATTCTAGTTTATCAAAGAATATGCGTATATCAGATGTTGGTGTTCTGTAGATACATGCAACAAAAAGGTGATTTTTTTTCGAATATACTTATTATGTTTCAAAGTATTTTTCTTCGTGCATATCACAATATTCATCTGTCCTACTGAATTATATTTCTAGGAAGGAATTGTGGATAACCATGACTGATTTATTTCGGGAATAATTAGTTAATACACAATAATAATAATAATCTTTATTGATTCCAAAGACCTACAAGGTATAAAACAAGTCAAAATTTAACATTCAACATAAGTAAGACAAACAAATATATTTAATTTAAATAAAAGAGGAACAAAGAGAGCCAATTATGATGATAGAAACTCACCCATTATATAAAACATATTTTCCAATAAATATATGCTTTTCGGAATTTGAAGAGAGTTACTTCTTGTTAAATATTTGGAAGTAGGTGATTGTAAATCCTAAATCCATTAGAGATGGGGCCATTTAAGTGATTTTGAGGTGAGCACATATGATGGCACAATCTTGTTGGGTAATTATGTGTGTTATCATTATGACAGGGAATTATGTTTCTGTTTTTATGTATGTAACAGGAAATGGAAGTATTTTTAATTGGTTGAAGAGAGGTCTGCCCGATTCTCTTTGATTTTTCTTCAACATTGCACGTATGCATTTTTTCTGAACCGCAAATAGTTTTTATGCTGAAGAAGACACACAACAATATGCCGTATGTTAGTTGAGATTGTATTTCAGCAAAGTAATAGTTTTTCAGAACATTCAGGTTGAGCACTCTCTGAAGGCATCTTAATTGATATAACTTTCAGTTCAGATTTTTCGTTGTATCACTTATATGTGATTCTCAGTCGAGTGTATCACTCATAGTTATACCTAGAAATTTACTAGTATGACATTTCTCTAGAGTTATTTCCCTAGATTTATTTCTGTTTTCAGAAACTGAGTTTCGCTAGCATTAATATACAGATTATCGATGGAAAACCATAAGTTTTTTTTTTCATGAGGTTATTGCATGCTTGTTGATTGGAAGAGCCTTTTGATACTAGTATAGAGACGTCATCAGCGTAAAGTGTTAATTTGAAAGGTGCAAGGTATTTAACAATATCTGCTATATAAATTGAGAACAAAACTGGGGCAAGCACACTCCCCTAGGGAACTCCAACTTCCACATTTGCCAGACGAGATATTGTGTTTTGACTTACCTCTTCATTACGAGATATCTGTACATATATGTTAAAAAATACTTGAACCAGCTCAAAGCCTTACTTAAATCACAGTATATGCCTATAGGACTTTTTCTGCATCTAATTCATTGAGAATGTTATTATATGCATCTTTTGTTGCCGTAGATGTTGATTTCGATTTTCTGAATCCATGTTGTTCATCTGGGATAAGTTTGAATCATGCAATGAAGGAGTTCAGCCTCTCCAGCATACAGTATTCAAAAATTTTGGAGAAAACTGATATTATTGATATTGGTCTGCACTTGTTCATTATATGTTCTTTCTTTTTTTTTGTGAAGTGAAATGACTTTCGCTATTTTGAGGGGTTTCACCAGTTCATTTTTAAATTCTTCTATAATATTCATTAGGCCCAGAGGAACGTTTATTTTTGAGTTTTGAGAAAATTGTGTTTCTGCCTCAGTAAAATGAAGTATAACTATCGAAGTAAGAGTGGTGTTGAGGCTATGTTCACCATTCTCGTGATCGACCTGTGGATCTCATCTATGACTTGTTTTGGAGCATCTATAAAAAAGTTATTAAAGATTTGCGATGTCCAGGACAGGAAAATTCTTATTTTCATGAAAGATATTGATATTGGATTTTTTGTATTTTTGTTTTTTTCATTTTATGATAACTGTCCAAGAGGTTTTCTTTATTCTCAGAGGATTGAATTATTTGGTCATAATGACTTCTTTTACAGGATTCTATAAGGATAGTTTTTTTTTTTGTTTTGCCTTTGAAGGTTTTTTTTTTTAATTATTATTATGTTAAGATTTGGAATCCTTTTTTATTTTTTTTCTTCATCGGGAAAGCCCTAAAGAAGTGACTTAGTAATTGTGTGTAATAAGGGTTTGATAATTTTTATTTTTTTTTATGTCCGATTATACATATCATGCCAAAGCTCACTTTGTAAAAGTTGGCAAGAAAGTGATTTATTTTTATCGCAATAGTCTCTGGAATAATAATAATTAACCTCTTGATTTTCATTAGTGGGCAACATATTAGAGTGGATAGAAAAATCGAATTAAACGGTTTTCTTCACATAAAGGATTCAATATAAAATTGAACCAGAAAATGGTAGATCTCAGGTGAAAAACAACTTTTCATTAGTGGGCAACATATTAGAGTGGATAGAAAATCCATGCATACTTCCATATAATATCAATGGACATTGAATGCAAATGTTTCTTTCTGATAAGCTCGATTATGTTTATGTCGTGTTCACACAATTAAACATAATCGAGCTTATCAGAAAGAAACATTTGCATTCAATGTCCATTGATATTATATGGAAGTATGCATGGATTTTCAGGTGAATATCATTCAACGTTCTCGGTATTCCAGAAAGTAGTGTTTTCACCTGAGATCTACCATTTTCTGGTTCAATTTTATATTGAATCCTTTATGTGAAGAAAACCGTTCAATTCGATTTTTCTATTCATTCCACTTCACATGGCACTTATCTTTCATATTAGAGTGGGTTTCAACTATTATTGTGCTGTGATCTGAGAACTTGATGTAACTCTTGTATCCTGATAAACAATACTATTGCAAATATGTCAAGTAGCTCCTCTCGTTCATATGAGAAAGTATTAAAATCAATGTTAAAGTCACCTGTAATCCATAATAGTGAGTTTTCATTAAATATTCGCTGTAACAATTCCTAAAGTTTACTGCAAAAGATGTGGAAATTTCCTGTTGGTGATCTATAATTGTAACTATTTTATGAGTTTTAAAATTCTCATCTGCAGCATTCAGAATCTTTTTCAACTCCCAGGTTGTTAATAAATAGAGGAGTTGTAACTAATCCTTGTTTTGCCCACAAAGCAGTGCCACCTCCCCTGTACATATTGTGACAGTATGCGCTTGCAAGATAGTAACCATCAATTGAAAAATTACTTACTTCAAAATCCCTTAGCCATGACTCTGATATTGACAAAAACATTGGCACTTGAATGGTGAGTTCCACTTCAAGCAGGCTCTGCTTGTTCCTCAAACTTTGCATATTAGAATATAAAATAAAATTGACGTTACTTTTCCTTTATTTCTTTAAATATATATATATATATATATATATATATATATATATATTTATATACATATATATATATATATATATATTTATATAATATATATATATATATATATATATATATATATATATATATATATATATATATATATATATATATATATATATATATATATACAGAGACCGACAGAGAATACGCATCATATGGGAAATTCTTTTATTAATAAATTTTTGACGAATATCGATATGTGTATACTTCTGCATAAAAGCAACCCCAAAAGACGTTGTACAGTGTCGTTCGTCTTTTCGTGTTTGGAGGAAAAGTTGAAAAAATTAAAAATTATGTTTCAAAACACACTTAGTTGGGAAAATATCGAAAAATGTTATTCGAAAAAGTTGTTCAGAACATATAGCTATGTACAAGTTTTGATACAAGATAAAAAAATAAAAATCAATTTTTTGCTGTAATAAAAATTTCAATTTGGAAAAATACATTTTAGACAAAGAAACTCATTAGTAAGGCCAACAGTAATATTTTAAATGATATTTTGTAAATATTCGCAAGCTACTTCTATTTTATTCAGAAAAAAATTTAAATCTATGGATTTGCCATGTATTCAGCTGCTTCATAAGACGTCACTGAAATATCTCCAGGACATTATAATAAAAAATTCATATTAAAATTCTGTAGATACATGGTTCTTTGTCAATAATAAACAGTATCGGGATTATAATGTCCTGAAGATATTTCTGTGACCTCTTATGAAGCAGCTGAACACATGGCAAATCCACAGATTTAAAATTTTCTTCGAATAAAATAGAAGTAGCTGGTGAATCTTTGTCAGAAATGTATTTTTCCAAATTAAAATTTGTTTATGGCAAAAATTGATTTTTATTTTTTCATCTCAGATTTTTTTCTAAACTTGTACATAGCTATAAAATTTCGTTCTAAACAACTTTTCCAAATAACATTTTTCAATATTTTCCCAAATAAGTGTGTTTTGAGACATAATTTTTAAATTTTTTAAATTTCCCGCCAAACAAGAAAAGACTAACGGCACTGTACAACATCTTTTGGGGTTTCTTTTGATGCAGAAGCGATTGCATGTATCGACATTTGTCAAAATATTATATTAAACAAAATTCCCATATGATGCGTACTTTCTGCCGGTCACTGTATATATATTTTTTCTTTAGTTTCTTGACCACATATATATTTTCTTCAATTTCTCGGAATAAAGGTCTGATTCAGTCTTTTCATATAATTTCTGTTAACAACGTTTCGACATGGTATTTGTCATCATCAGGTTAAAACATACATTCTGCTGGGAACTAGATACTGCCAAAAAATGGATGGATACTTCACAACGATGGAAAATAGAATAGGAAGAAACAACACGAAGTTACTGAAAGATTACTCAAACATAAACAAGAAAATTGCAGCAGAGAAAAATAGAAGAATTTTTCTGTAATAATAATGAAAACTGATCTTTACATGCTGCCAAAAAAATACAGTCCGGCTCATATACTAGAACTCAATATAAACAATCCGGTGTACTTATGAAGAGGGTAAAAATGCATGAAAGATAAACAAACCATTCCCGTTAACTTCGACTTTGAAGTCACACACCTACAATAAATAACGTTCGTACAATGCGAACGCAGAAATTCAAATAAAATAATTTTGTTTGAACTTGATGACAAATACTATGTCGAAACGTCGTTAAAAGAGATTATATGAATTGACTGAATCAGACCTTTATTCCGAGAAATTGAAGAAAAAAAAAATATATATATATATATATATATATAATAGGCAGAAGGACTTCGGTCGATAGCCTATTGAATTGAATTTTTGTTCGGTTCAATAAAGTTCCTTTTATTATTATTATTATTATATTATATATATATATATATATATATATATATATATATATCTATATGTATATATTTATATATATATATATATATATATATATATATATATATATATATGATATATATAAACTTTTGGCTTTGTCCCTGTGAAGTCTATCTTATCTTCACTGCTGTCGATATATTTTGTTGGAATGAATAAGCGGTAATATGGAGTGGTTCATCAGGCCTCAACCAATGTTTAGTTAGTACAACTAGTTTTAAGTATCCTTGCTATTCTAGTAAAGTGTAGAGTTCATCACATTTGTAACACACTGATTGAATATCAAGAGATAAAATAGTTATTGAAATGTTATTGGTTGCTTGGCTTTTGATAGAAAATTTCCACTTTCTCCACTGTTTACACCATTTTTTCTTGGTTTTTCACATTAATTTTTCTGGATTCGCTTCTGCTAGTCCTTTCCTCCATATATTTTGATGTGCTTGTGGATGAGGTTGGCGATGCAGTTGGAGGCTTGTCCGGTTTTAACTTAAGAGTAGCCTTCATGGTAAACGACTTTGATTTTTGTTTTGCATTGAATTGGTTTTTCCCTGCATGAAATTTCTCATGCATTGTAAGATTCCCCTTCTGGTTGAACGACTTTGAACAAATTTTGCATTGGAATGGTTTTTCTCCTGTATGAATCATCTCGTGTGACGTGAGATGCCACTTGTTGGAAAACAATTTTGGACATACTTTGCATTGAAATTGTTTTTCCCCTGTATGAATTCTCCCATGTCTTGTAAGATCCGACTTCTGATTAAAAGATTTTGAACAAATTTTGCATTGAAATGGTTTTTCCCCTGCATGAAACTTCTCATGTGTAGTATGATGCCCCTTGTGGGAAAACGATCTGGAACAGAAGTTGCATTGGAATGGTTTTTCTCCTGTATGAATTCGCTCATGTCTTGTAAGATCCGTTTTATTACTAAAGGCTTTCGAACAAACTTTGCATTCGAATGGTTTTTCTCCTGTATGAATCATCTCGTGTGTTATAAGATGCCCCCTGTGGGAAAACCATTTTGAACAGAATTGCATTGGAATGGTTTTTCCCCGGTATGAATTCTCTCATGTCTTGCAAGATCCGTTTTCTTGTTAAGGCTTTTAGACATACTTTGCATGAAATGGTTTTTCTCCTGTATGAATTCTCTCGTGTGATGTAACATCAGTTTTCTTGATGAAGGCTTTTGAACAAACTTTGCACTGAAATGGTCTTTCTCCTGTATGAATCATCTCGTGTGTCGTAAGATCCCTTCTGGAGGAAATTTCGACATTTGCTGAATGGTTTTTCTCCGTATGAATTCTCTCTGTGTGTAAACGTTTCTGTTAATTTTGAACAATTTGCATTGAATGGTTTTTCTCCTGTATGAATCATCACGTGTGTCTTAAGATGGCCCTTGTGGGAAAACAATTTCGCACAAAATGTGCATTGAAATGGTTTTACCCCTGTATGCATTCTCTCATGTTTTGTGAGATTAGACTTCTGGTTGAAGGATTTTGAACAAATTTTGCACTGGAATGGTTTTTTCCCTGTATGAGATATCTCATGTTTCGTAAGAGTGTTCTTCCTGTTAAATGATTTTGTACAAGTTTTGCATTGAAATGTTTTTTTCCCTGAATCAGTTTTTTCATGCTGCAACAAATTATGTTTAATAGTAAACGATTTGGAACATGGTTTACACTGAAGTACCTTTTTTCCAGCATCAGGTATCTCATTGAACTCCTGTTCAGATTCAGAAGGATGAAATTTTGGATATTTACAATGAGGGAGTTTCAGAATCACATACGTGTTCATTGTGGGTTCTGTCCTGGTATCATTGTCCTTTTCTACAGCTGTTCCACCCTCTTCTACATTTTGTTTAGGCCACGATTTCGAGTCTAAGGACAAAAATGGGAGAAATCACAAAAATGTTCTCAATGAGAAAATATTCTGTCAAGAAGGGTTCATGATCTTGTTTACGATACATTTTGTATTTATTTGTCATCTTTCCATGAAACCTCCACGTTAGGAATATAAAAAAATGCACATAAACATTATATGAAGATAAATCAACTTGAAAAAAATGAACAAAAACGATTTTGCAATTTCAAAGTACCAAATTTAATATTAATATCGTTAAATTTGAATTCTAAAATGGCCGCGAGTCGAGTAAACAATTCAGATAGTCAAAAGAAAACGTGCAAATATTGTAAAAAAAAAATATAACTTCAGGTCTAATTTGTGGTAAATGGGAAATTGGTGTATCACAAATCATGTGCCAATAGACCAAAAATACGTATATAAAACTGACAGTCGTTTCGGCACAATCAACTGAAAATCATCCTGTATTTAATAACTATTTTCTAACACAAACCAAGATTTTCTAACTCAGGTGGTTAGCGAAAAAATGGTGTTGGGCTAGCTTAACTCTTGAGCTGGCACAGCCAATCCATAACTTTTTATCCGGAATAGTTAGGAAGATGATTCAAATGCTCAAATTTCTAACTTTTTAATAACTGTCAGATGGTATATGTCAAACCCGAATTCAAACGACATTGAAAGAGTTTAATTCATGAAAATTCGTTTCCAGGACTCTACTATTTAATAACTCCAGCACAATCACTCGAAATGAAGGGAAAGTGGTTTGCTGTTTATCATTGTCCAGGAATAGTAATGTTGTGCTGGAAAATATATCGAACGGAAATTATAACATAGCCAGAAACTGCAGATGGATACATAAATATGTGTTTTTGGAATCTACTATTTTATAATTCCAGCGCAATCACTCAAAGTGAACTGAGAATGCTCTGTTGTTTATCATTGTCCAGAAATAGAAAAGTTGTGCTGTGAAATAGATAGAATATAAATTATAAATTGTAGGTTAATACATAAAAATAAGTTTTGTGGACTCAACTATTCAATAACTCCAGCACAGTTACTCAAAATGGGCGCAGAATGCATCGTTATTTATCATTGTCCAGGAGCAGTGCTGGAAAATATATCGTATAGAAATTATAACAACAAAGCATTATACGTTCATTTTGAGTGATTGTGCTGGAGTTATAAAATAATAGATTGCGAAAAACACATTTTTATATATTAATCTGCAATTTCTGTTTATGTTATAACTTATGGTCGATATATTTTACAGCACAACTTTAATGTTGGAAATTAAACAACAAGCTTCTCCGTTCATTTTGAGTGATTGAGCTAGAGTTGTAAAATAGTAGAGTCCGAAAAACACATTTTCATGAAATAATCTGCAGTTTCTGGCTATGTTATATTTTCCAGCACAACTTTACTATTTCTGGACAATGATAAAAAACAAATCATTCTCCGTTCATTTCGAGTGATTGTGCTGGAGTCATTAAATAGTCCGGAAAACACATTAAATAGTAAACTCCGAAATCTGCAATTTCTGGCTAGTTTTAATTTATATTCGATATACTTTCCAGCATATCTTCACTATAAAAACAAAGCATTTTCCGTTCATTTCTAGTGATTGTGCTGGAGTTATTAAATAGTAGTCACGAAAACGTTTATTAATTTTCAGTTTCTGGCGGTTATAATTTTTATTCAATATATTTTCCAGTACAACTTAACTATTTCCGAAAAACGTGAAACATTAAAGCATTATTGGTTCATTTTGAATGAATGTGTTGGAGTTAATATATAGTAGTCAGGAAAACGAATTTTCATGTATTAAACTCTTTCAATTTCGTTTGAATTCGGATTTGACATATACTATCTGAGAGTTATTGAAATTTTAGAAATTTGAGCGTTTGACTCATCTTCCTAACTAAATAGCTAGAATAGATTCACTGACTTCACTAGAAATATTCTTGTATAACTCTGAAATTGCAAAACATTTTTGTTGAAAAATACAACTTTACCTTTTAAAAGATCATGAAAAAAAATCGGATAGGACCCAGTTTCACTTGATTTTTCCTCACATATTTCAGGTTTGACATCATTATAAATGACATCAATACAATCTTCAGTTTTGAGTGTCTCCGTTTTCAATTCTACATTATTTGTTAACGAATCCTCTTCAAGTTCTGAGTGGTCCTCATTCTTTAAGGTAACTCCATCATTAAAATAGTTGACTTTGTGTTTTGCCAATTCACCAGCAAGATCACTGAAATTCTTATTTTCCCAAACACCTGAAATTCAAGTTAAAAAAATAACATTGTAATTGACCACCACGTTCCATTCAGTTGAAAAATGTTCCCTCAAAACGAAAATTAATGTAACGTACACAGAATCTATATAATAAAAATAAATCTCGATTCTTTGTAAGCGCAACACGTGAGAGCGGCTGAACCAATTTGGCTATAATTTGTTTTAAATTGTTCGTAATAGCCCGAGGATGGTTCATACGGAAAATACGGAAAGTTATCCAGAAATTGGAAAATTCAAGAAATTTGGCCAACAAAAGGAATATCGGCTAAGCTCTTAGTAAATGTCCGAGTAGTTCAATGGTTACAGCGTGTGCTTTGTAACTTCAAGGGCCCGGGTTCAATCCCCGGGCGTGTCACCACAAAACTATTTTTTTATTTTATTTCAACGCTCAAATCAAACAAAAAATTTTTTGTTGTTTGTAATAGTACAAATAAGGTTTTTTAGAACTTTTATTAGATTCGGGAAAAATTTAAAGTGCTTTTTTCTATGGGATTTTTGAAGACCATAACACGATTCGAGCAATGGATATGCGTAATTCTTTGATCGTGGAATATATAATATATATGAAATAAATATTCACTAAATAAAAAAATATTACAGAAAAAAGGGATAACGAGAAAACGTGATAATGGGAAACGAGCATAGTCAAAAGCAGAACCCAGATGGAACAACACAAAGAAAAACAGGAAAAAATCAATTCTACGCGGACAAGAGTTTTCAGGTAAAAATCGTGTGAAGTCGGGGGACCCCCATCAAGAACGAAGTTCCTTACGCTTTTTCTTCAACTCGAATGTAATTCGATATAGAGATTAATCATCACGTAAGAAAAAAGTGTTATGCTCCCTCCATGCCACTTTATGTCTCTCTCTCTATAATCTGTATATTTTTATTTTTTTATTTTATATCATTTATTTAATGGAAATAACTTAAAGTAAAGTATCAAATCAAAAAGTTTCTTTTAATATTTTATTTATTAAAAATTAGATATAAAATAGCGATATATAAATAATATCGAGGTATCAGAATATGTTGCCATCAATCTCATGTATCCACTATTTTGTGTTTCTTTTTTCTCGATATGATTCCCTTTGAAATTTGACATTTTCTATTACATCACATTTGTCATTATACCATGCAATACTGCAATACCTGTATATCCTTTTTCCAAACTCCTCCGCCACAGTAAAAGGTAATTTATTCCTGATAATACTCTTCATTATATTATATCAAATTGAAGTGCCACATATTCTATGAAAACCATTAATCCAACCTCGGCATACAAAAATCATGAGAAATTATGTCCAAAAAAGGATATAATCATCTAAAAACACGTTATATAGAAATATAAAAGAAACATATATCTTCCACGTATTACCACTCAACGATAATATCTTGTATTCGCATAGATATCCACTGCAATTTAAATTTCCCGCAAGCAGAACAGCAGTTCGGGAGGTTGTCACACAGACTCGTATATAATAGAAAGAGACAGAGAGAGAAAGAGGGAGAAAGTCCCATCGAAGAGGCATAACACTTTTGGTAATGATGTGATATATATATATATATATATAACTCTTTATTAGCACACCATATGCTCTTTACATGAATATAAAACACTTATGAATACGAACAAAACTAAAATTAAACATACCATACAATACTCCATCAGTTAAAAGAAGAAGATTACACAATAAAATATTCATTTAAATACTATTAGTAATAAAAGTTCATACAAGCTAGTAGGCTGTGATTTCTGTCGCAAGCAACATATTAAAAATACTTACTAGCAATTACAAGTCATTAACAATAATACAACATATTGAATAAAAATTACCACAAGAATTTCGAGTTTAAAATTGTTCTAATACATATTCACTACATTGTTTTTTGAATTGGTTCAAAGAGGTGATGTTTTTGATCTCAATTGGTAAACTATTGAATATTGCGTCACACACTGTGTTTTCAGTTTTTACATAAAAATCATTTACCGTTCGAGCTCTAGTGTTATGAGTGTGTACATTACTTATATAATTTAATTCGTCACTGAGGTATGTCGGTAACATATCGTGTTTGAGCTTGAACACAAATACCAACATATTATAGTGTATTCTTTGTTTTACCGACATTGACGATAATATCTCTAGCATGTTCTTAATTGAAGTACGACTGTTACACATGAGTATAGCTCTCATGGCTCGATTTTGAGTTTTTTGAATAGTACTCAACTGGTCACTCTTGAGAAAAAATAAAAGCGTTCCACAGTAATCAAGATGAGGTGTTATTATTGATTTGTGTGATTGAAACATTCTTTTGTAACTGAATGACGTGTGACGTTTTTTGAATACTTTCGGGTTACAAAACTATAACTATAGTCAGGGTCGGCTGATCCATATTGGCGAACTAGGCAGCAGCCTAGGGCGGCAAATTGTAGAGGGCACGGCAGCTTTTTTTAAATAATTTTGTGCATAATTAAACACTATGAAAGTAAAAACTCATTACAGGAAGCGACGTTGATATATTGTTTTTTATGGTTTTGCATTAAAAACACTATTTTTCTGTTTTTGTTATTGAAATTCCATTCTAAAGGTCAGTGAAAAGAGTCTATAACCTGTAGAAACCTTATTGGCTTTTTGACTAGTTCTCAGTACTGTGACGAGAGATTGGAGCCTACATTTTATGTCATGTTTAGCTTAAGCAAACAAAACAGTGGGAATGAAGGGATTATGAATGGCGACAGGGGGACCAAAACCTTTCTCGCCTAAGGTGGCCAAATACCTAGAGCCGGATCTGGCTATAGTACTTGAAGGAAACTCACCAGCTGGAGAAAACTTTGATTCTGTGGGGTCTTCAACATTGTCTCTCTCCATAACCTCACTTAAATTGGTAGGATACAATTTTCCATTCTCATTATTTTCCAGACATTCATATCCACTAAACGGTTTGATTTCAGTGGCCTCCTCCTTAATTTCTCTACTTAAAATATCGAAAGTCCTACTCCCGATTTGTTCCATTTCACCTTCCTCAATATCAGTTATCGAAGGTTCTGCTTCACATGTAGAGTGTTCTGAAGCCATTATAGGATATTCCTCAGTAAATAAAATAAATCGCCAAAAACCTTTATTAATTCCAATAAAAGATGGTTATTTGTTAGCTGAAGTTATGACACGTGACACTGACAATCAGTCATCAGTGTCATCACCAGTGCTGCCAATTGAAAGTATACAATATGCTGACTAGCATCTGTCAAAATGCGGAGTTTTACTCCCAGAATTTTGAGAATGCTTACAAAATCCTTACAAACTTAACTTATACATAATCTATGGTATATATGGATGATTTCGAGGGTCGACTTGTTCTGATAGATACTGTATCTTCTGAAACGAAACCAGAACAAATTAGACTAGAAGAAGCACATATTCTCAAATGTCCATTGAACTGGAAATGCAATAGGGAACACACATGTGCCCCCTTTCTAGAATATTTTGATTTGCACATAAAGACTACCACCTAGGGAGCTCAGCAACAAACTTAGATATTGAAAAAATATCTAATGTTTTTCATAATTCAAAATTGAAAACGCCAATTTTGTCATCACATTCAAAAACGTACTCCTAGCGCCTCTGGTGGACGTAAGCATCGTTATTTCACACAGTTTAATTTTTTACCACTAGTTGCTTCGAACTGCCGACTATAATTTCATCTGCCTTCGTTTATGTGTTGTACTAATATTTTTATCATCATAGTATTTATGTTTGGGTTGAAAGAAATAGTATCTACTATCAATATTCCTGTAACAACCACAACTGGCGCTAGTGTTTGGGGGAAGTTATTCAAATGAAGGTCAAAGCGAGTTTGAATTGAGGAGCACTTTTAAACTTGGAAATTTCGAAAAAAAAATTGGGATATAAGAAATTATTTTCACAAAATGTAATTATTTCGGATATAACTGAGGCAAAGAAAAATTAAAATAAAATCATGCCTGTTTCCTATTGTCTACTCGGTGCTAGGCTAGGTCAGAAGTTGGGTTGGTAGCATTGAAACCTGTTGATAAAACCATAGTATAATCTAAACAATGATAAAATCATAGAAGCCTGAGGCTGAGATAAGATTTCAGATATGTCATGTCATGCCAATTTTAATTTCGATAAACAAACATAACACCGAACTCAAACTAGCAAACTACTATAGACAAAGACGTGAAGAGTAACGACTAACGAGTTCGGTGCCGTTACAAGACTGGCCATTGGCCATGTGCCACACGAAACAAACACAAGTAGTCAGGAAGATGAACGCTTTTCTCCCATTCCTTAGTGCAAAATGCTTACAAAATCCTTACAATTCGTCATTACTCCACGATTACTCCAAAGCTTCCAAATTGCTTACAAATGGAGTAATTACTCTCAAAACGGCAGCGCTGGTCATCACAGAATACCATATAAAGTGTGGTTAAGTACCAATATTGATAATAAAGACCAGGGTTGCCATTGCCATATGAAGAAAAATCCCGTCCAAAAACTCGAGAATTCCCGAAAAAATTCCAAAACTTATATCTGATTGTTTTTTCCCAGCAAATTCAAACGAGCGAAGAGATATAAAATTATTAACAAAATATATGGGTATGCGCTCATAATTTGGCAAGTAAACATTAAACATTGACAGGAATGACGTAACAAGTGACAGTTGTCAACCGTTAAATGTTAAGCCAGCTTAAGGCGTCCTGTTCTCTGATTGGCTGCGCAATATAAAGAACTTAATAGTCCATATCTAACGTAGTGTGTTACGAATAAAACAAAAGGTATGAATGATAATGAAATTCCCGTTTTTTCCTACAATTGTGAAAATTCCGACACAATTCCCGGCATACATTGAAATTCCCGATTTTCGGAAAAAATCTCGGTAATTGGCAACGCTGATAAAGACAGCAAGCAAATGTGAACCCAGAACAAATGAAGCATGCCTATGGAATTTCAGAAGTTGATTCTACTGAGGAGCCCTCTTGATGTCAATTTCAGAAATTAGCAATTCATTGTTGATCAAACAATGAAAATAATGCAGAGATTCATCAAATAATAATTTCCTTTATTCAGGAAAGACTTATTACTACCTAGTCTGCGATAAATAACCTAATTAGTGCTTCATAGCAAATATATACAGCAAATGTGAAATCATGGATAATAAAGTGAAATTTCAACCTAGTTTTGTAGGTTATGTGTTCTTTATAGTAATTGGTGAAAAGTTCTACCTATCAAATTCTTCAAAAGTTTTGTTTCTACTTGCGCTGTGGTGACTTTCATGATTTCAAAAAAATACCTTGGGACGTCTGGTAACAAGAATGTCAATGTTTCGGATTTTCTCCGTTCCTGGAAACTGCTGATCCTTTTGTTGGCTGTGACTTCTTCTCATATTGGTAAATCTCCAATGAAAAAGGTAAATTTAACTTTGCATCTGGAATCTTTTTTATCTGCTATGGTTCTTTATATCATTTCCCATGTAGTCTTGACAAAATAGCTGTTTTTCTATTATAACTTGGTGATTTTTCAAGATGTGAATTTATCATGGGTTTTTCCAAAAATTATTTTCTCACAATCCTCCTAGCTTGTTGATTCCTCTCCCTTGATACCAACACATTTTGTTTTCCTTCTCGAATTTTCGATTTTCACGCACCTTTTGTTGCACTTTTATTAATTTAACCTTTTTGACAGTTTTTATTTACAAAACATCTCTAACTACCTTATAAACTATATACAAGACATGTAAAAATCATTGTTTTGACGTTTCCGCCTTTCTATATTTTAAAACTTCCTAATTTTGCATCAAGATCTCTCCTGGCATCTCATTGGCTGTTGTGATCAGATCAAATTTCTTATACAGGATGTTCGAACTTTTAATATTTTGTTATCTGCTTGTGCTCAAAAATATATTCGTAAATTTTGATTTCTAAAAATTTTAAAATTATGCCAATTGCTTGTAATGTTGAAAACATGTTTATTTCAAACATAGGTATCGATAATATTATACAAGGTTTCAGAAAAACGGTAGATACTTCATAAAAATTGTAAAATAACTAGCACAGTTACCAAATAGAACATTTTTTTATTTATGGGTTTTTCAACTCTTTGAATATTTAACGTACTTCTAAACATAACAATATATATATATATATATATATATATATATATATATATAATATATATATATATTTTATATATATATATATATTGTTATGTTATGAAGGAACAGTAATATATTTTAAAAGGAAAAATGAAATAATTTCATAAAAAAAACACAAAAATAATAATTACTTAATAGTTAGTAGTTCATGAGATATGGTTTTTACATATTTTTGATATTATATTTCCTTTATAAAGCCTCTGTATAATATTGATAGGTAAAAATATACAAATACTAGAATGCAATCATTTTCATACATTGTCAAAATGATTACAACCTATAATTGTTCAAAATACAACAAAAAAGTCTAGATTCACAAAATCATTCTGAATTAAATGTGATCAAGAAAATTATAAGCTTGAAACATACAGTATATGAAATTGTATCTAACTAAAAATAGCCAATGGGAGAACAACAAACTTCTTGATGACAATAGCCAATCAAGGAACAGTATGGTCAGATGTAAGATTTGGAATGATGGAAAAATAAGAACTGTGAAATGTCAAAGACAATTATCATCAAATATTGTATATAGTTTATGAGAAAGGTAAAATACAATAGTTCATAAGTTTTTTCAAATAACCCCAAAAGAGTCATAATGTGACAAGAAAGTGCGCGAGTTTGAAAATTCAAATAAAATGGACAAAACAGAAATGGTATCCAGGGGATGAAAAAACAAAGCCAGAAGGAGACTGAAATTTTTTTAAAAAGAACGCCACGTACAAAAAAAATTTTAGGAGAGAATCCTTGCAAGATTTTCACGAATACAAGGTATTTTGTCTATAAGAAACTAACCAATTCAACCTCAAGAGAATTTCGACAAAAATAAATAGGCAGAAAACAAGATTACCTTTTATGTACTCCACATAAAACTGTTTCTAAGCTGATTTCTGGGATTTGTATGGTTCCTTTTGTAATGGAGAGTCCCCGAGAGCAGTAGATTGAAAAAGGATTTCATATTATTGGCATATATTGTAACAGCGACAGTTCCAGCTCCAGGTATAAACTTTTTTAGTGCACATCACAAACTGAATAACCTTACAACGTAACTCGTATCGTATTTGAAGAACTCTATTTTATTTTGGTATTGAACTATAAAAGAATTCTTCCAACCTCAATGAAAAAGTGAGGTTATGTATACTGTATACATCACTGTTCTTAATTATTTTCTATGAAAATTTGTCAATTGATTATAGTATAAGTTATCTATCGTAGGCCAGGTTAATATAAGTTTTCCTGAATAGGGAAATAACTGTTTTCGATACTTTCTGGTTTATTTTCCACAATGATATGATCTGCAATCTTACTTACAAACACTGGATTGAAATAGACATCAAGACAGGGCAGTGGCTCTATTGCCAGGACCGGCTATCTGAGACGAAAGGCGTACCAACTGAGTTTAGTCGTGGTAAGAAAGGGTAATAACAATTGGCAGCAACGTGACGAGAAAACAGTGACGTTAGCTAGCAATTATCATTTCATAACAATATATATATATATGCAGAATACATACACAGGATCTGTGATCCTCTTCACGTTGGCCATATATGTGCTAATGATACACATATTGGCCCAGAAATTTGAGAAGTTATCCTCACGTTGGAAGGTTGCTCAGTTTGCATCGGTTCAGGCCAATGTGCGAACGTCAAAGTTAAAATAGAAATCGAGGTACTAACGGTTGCCGGTTTATTTAAGTACTGTGA
Organism: Gonioctena quinquepunctata; assembly: GCA_018342105.1. Classification (NCBI taxonomy): domain Eukaryota; kingdom Metazoa; phylum Arthropoda; class Insecta; order Coleoptera; family Chrysomelidae; genus Gonioctena; species Gonioctena quinquepunctata. The sequence continues at coordinate 19,345 of JAFIRS010005748.1, read as the reverse complement.
GGTGTACTGAAATCACGTGCGGTCACTCTAGGAGCTCGTTGAAAACTAAACACGTGGCTTCGTGTGGACGCGGCGGCCATCATTCTACTAACACCCTTTGATCTGTGTTGAAAAACCGACACCACTCGGATCTTGCGCCAACGTTTAGGCCAACACTCCAATACCTACCAAGGTGACCACAAACCCCCCTTCTACATGATGGCCACAACCATTGGCCAACGTGAAGAGGAGACTTAAGCGAAACATGAGGTCACCTTGCTGCGTTCCAGCTCTCGCCTATTCTCGCTCCACTGTTCTCGGTGGCACCTCTGACGTTCAATGTATCAACGGTACCCAACGCCCTCTGGCGTTCAACGTCCCAACGCAGTCTCAGACTCCCTCCACTCCAGCGCCCTCTGGTGTTCTCAAACTCGGTCGCTGGGAACATCTCAACCTCGGTCTCTTTCTAACACATTCCCGTATATGTCTGTCATAAATAATATATGTCTGTCATAAATAATAGGTAATAGGGGAGTGCCGCACAAGTTGCCAACTTCAAAAACTTCTGCCTCTCCAATTGTAATAATTATATCAGGGTTGTGTAGAGAATCACAAATTAAACATGCTGGAGCATTCATTTTTAGTCCCAAGTGTTTATATTTTTTACTTATATTAAAAGGGAAATTTGTGTCTATATCTCGGGTGTTGGTGCTTGTCCTAATCTGATTCGTGCATTATCGACTGTCATCTGTCACGATGCCGTTTGTACCCTAACATAGAAAAACGGCACTTCTTTCTCTTGTTGCTTGACTTCCGTTGTTATCAATTGTTATTGTGTATTCTCTTATTCAATTTTTTTTCAAAAAATATTGTTTGTGCTACCAACTGTTCATATTTTTAGACAGAAAATCTCTATGAATGACACATTTGATACAAGAAATATATAAGCGTTTCATGACCAAAAGTAATTGAATTTATAAATCAAATTGGCGGTTATCCATACAACCAAACTCAAACAATTGCCATTGGAGAGGAAGAACTTTTGAGTTTTTTTAAGTTGGCAACTTGTGCGGCACTCCCCTATGAGGGTGATCTCACACTGCGCGGAAAAGAATCATCAAAGTCGAATTTTCTGACCAATCATAACAGAAAGAATATCAAATAGTGTGTTATGATTGGCTCAGAGATTTGACTTGGCATTTCAGGAATTCCCATTCTGAATGGTCGAGTTCTTTCATTTGTATGCGAAGTGTTGCACCGATTGATTTGTTGAAAATATGAACAGGATGTTCATGAAATCAGATGTGGAATCATCTGCGACTGAAAGATAAACTTTAGTCACTATCTTCCATCGTCAAGATAACCTCTTGTGGGGTATTCATGTTGAAAAGGGAAACATTTTCAATTGAATATTGATAGAAAGATTTTTCTGTGAATTGAAAAATCCACGATTAAAATGAAGTTATTTTTTGTGAATGTCTAACAGAAAACAACTACTTCCCCGGCTAAAGCCACGCTGAACATTGAACTGATAGATATTCTGAAAAAAAGGAAAAATCTGAAATTGAAAATTTGCATTTTCATTCAGATAGTTATTTGATTTTCTATTCCAGTCTTAATTAAGAACTCATAAAGATGAATGAGGCAAAGAAGAATGTTTTCCAAAAGAGAGTACTCACCAGAAATCATTCGTAACATTGACGCAGGAGAGACATCGCATTCACTAGGTCTTCAATACATTTTTGTCGACGAAAATCTATTTCACGCTTCCACGATCATCAGGAAGACCGGAAGAAATGGGAAACACGTTTTCAAGAAGCAATCTCACTTTGCAAAGATGGAAAAAGTTAGAATCATTTCTTTTGGAGAGACACTTTGAAATTAGTGTTTTCTGACATTAAAACCTGTCATGGGGTATGATAGATTGATTTGTTGAAAATATGAACAGGATGTTCATAAAATCAGATGTGGAATCATCTGCAACTGAAAGATAAATTTTAGTCACTATCTTCCATCGTCAAGATAACCTCTTGTGGGGTATTCATGTTGAAAAGGGAAACATTCTCAATTGAATCTTGATAGAAAGATTTTTCTGTGAATTGAAAAATCCACGATTAAAATGAAGTTATTTTTTGTGAATGTCTAACAGAAAACAACTACTTCATTTTAATCGTGGATTTTTCAATTCACAGAAAAATCTTTCTATCAATGTTGCACCGAGTTACAGTGAAAGAGATACATATCGATATGTATCTCGCATTAAATATATTTCCCACTGATTGCGTCTATCTTCATCTTTTGGAAAGAAATGAGTTCCTTGAGCGGTACACCGATAAGCACAATACTGAACCATATTAATAGCTAGGTACTAGTTAGAACTAGACTATTTTATTTTGAGATATAATAAAGTTTATTTATCGGTTATTTGATAGAAAACAAAATGCACTTTCGTTTGCGAAAGTGTAGGACTAATATTGATTGATGTGGAGTAGTGAACAAAGGTAAACGTATCTCTTGTCAGTATTGTAGAGAGAATATATATATGATCATATATATCTCTCTCTACAATACTGACATCGGATATGTTTACCTTTGTTTACTACTCCACATCAATCAATATTAGTCCTACACTTTCGCAAACGAAAGTGCATTTTTTTTATTTCTTTCAAGTAACCGATAAACACACTTTTTTATATCTCAAAATAAGATAGTCTAGTTCTACCTAGTACCTAGCTATAAATATAATTATTAATATGGTTCAGTATTGTGCTTATCGGTGTACCGCTCAAGGAACTCATTTCTTTCCAAAAGATGAAGATAGACGCAATCAGTGGGAAATATATTTAATGCCAGATGGCTTCAAGTTGATAGCTTACCTCTCAAGCAATTAATTTTTTTCCTGACACCTTGTCTCCTCTACTTCTGAGAATATTCTTCAATTAATCTATTCTCAAATGGCCAATTTCATTTGCCGCAAGACTCATTATCAAAACCAAATTGAATCATGTAAATTGTAAACGCCTCAATCCTCGTTTCCTGCAGTACTAAACAAACACAGAATTGACACGTCAATTTGACGCGAACGGGATATAATGTGATGGCGCCATCTGGCCCAAGCTTTGCTTTGCGTTGCATCTCTCATTGTCGAACAAGATCAATGAGAGATTTGTTATCAAAGTGTTTATATTTAGTTATCTCTTTTGGTAGGATGTTATAAATCTTTGGTGCTAGAGTTGTAACAAACCTTTTGGTTCCCATCATATCTTCTAAATGGTACAGCCATGTTTGTGTGCTGCCCAGTTTGGTAACAATGGTTCAAAAATTGTTTTTTCGTAGATTTAAAGCAGAAGATGCAGTTACTAAGATAGTATAGGCATCGGACATTCAGAATCGACTCATTATGAAGACAATTTGTGGAATATAGTCAATTTTTTTATAATATTCGTAGTATATAGTTGTGTACTACATTTAGTTGATTCATTGCATTGTCACCCCCCCCAGTAAGTTGTTTATGAGGTACGGTATTGAAAGCCTTCGCAAGATCTAGGAGAAGGCAATTGCTTTTTCATTATTGTCAAGACTTTTTTAAATATTGTTCACGAGTTCAAATATGGCATCATTGGTGCTTATACCTTTCATAAATCCAAATTGGTTGTCGTATAGTACATTCACTGAAGTTAGGTAAGCTAATAACCTACTTTTGAGACAGTTTTCAAACATTTTTGAGAAGGTACTAATTACACTAAAAAATAATTCTGTTAGTGTTGAAATTTTATCTTTTATCGTACCTATCTACATGAAATTTTATCATCACTGTCTTTTATATTTTATTTCACTCTGTACTTTGTCTACGAGAATGTACTTCTTCAGACATTAAAGTGTAGTTTGATTGATTGATATCTTTTACGAATTTTCTCATCTGTTGAAAGATGTTGTCCTGATGAACGATTTTGTACAAATTTTACATTGAATTTTTTTTAATCGTTTATGGGTTTTCCCTTGTATGAATTATTTCATGCCTTGTAAGTCCCACCTTCTGTTTAAACATTTTGTACAAACTTTGCAATGAAATGGTTTTTCCCCTGTATGATTTCTTTCATGTGTCAAAAGATTCTGCTTCGAGGTATACAGTTTTGTACAAACTTTGCATTGAAATTGTTTTTCCCCTGTATGAATAAGGTGATGTGTCTTAAGATTCCCTTAATGTAAAATGATTTTAAACAAATTTTGCACTGAAATGGTTTTTCTCCTGTATGAATTCTAGCATGTTTCGTAAGATTCCCCTTCTGATAAAACGATTTTGAACAGAATTTGCATGAAAATGGTTTTTCTCCTGTATGGATATCTCATGTCTTGTAAGTGTCCCTTCCAGGTGAACATTTTGAACAAATTTTGCATTGAAACGGCGTTTCTCGTGTATGAGGTATCTCATTTAACTCCTGCTCAGATTCAGAAGTATGAAATTTTGGATAATATTTACAATGAGGGAGTTTCTGAATCATCTGAGTATTTCTTGTAGGTTCCGTCCTTGTATCATTGTCCTTTTCCACAGCTGTTCCATCCTCTTCTATATTTTGTTGAGGCCATGTTTTCGAGTCTAAAGAAAGAATAGGAGGAATTACGAAATTAAGCATTTCTCCACGTCACTTAGATAGATACTAAAGAGTAGAGGTTCCAGATGGGAGCCCTGAGGGACTCCTGAAGGTAACTGGCAATATGCCAGACTTGGTGTTGTTCAGTGGTATGTACATATATCTCATTAATACCGACCTTGGCGAAAATTATTTAAAAACTTGTCAAGATAAGAATCATGGAATTTTTGATAAATGACAGAATACTGAGTGCACAACAGTATGGTTTTCAGAATTCAAAGGGTACAACTGATGCAATACATTCGTTCATGTCAATGATCTACAGAGATATTAATAATAAAGAAGCTGTCACACGATGTACTGCTGTGCAAACTTCAACAGTATGGATTCAGAGGAATCACTTCTAATTGGCTCAGTTCATATCTCTCTGATAGAAAGCAGTTTGTGAGACTATCAACATCTTCAAATATTGCCGAAATAAAGTGTGGAGTACCCCAAGGCTCAGTACTGGGTTCAGTTTTATTCCTTTTATATATAAATGATCTGGCCATGTTACCATTTCCGGAAAGTTCACATTATTTGCCGACGACACCACTCTGCTGTGATACCATAAAGATAGGAGTAAACTGCCCGAAATAATATCTGCTGACATGGTTACAATACAGAATTGGTTCGATTCTAATCTACTCTCCCTAAATTCTAGAAAGACTAGTGTTATTTCTTTCAAAGGTTGTATATCAGATGTGCACATAGGAAGTCAACTGATAGAAAACAAGAAGTCAGCAAAATTTCTGGGATTACTTTTGGATAGAAATTTGAAGAGCACATAACACATTTGAATAAAAAACTGGCATCTGGTTGATATGTTTTAAGATTAGTATCGAACGAATTAGGATTACTGTTGCCAAATCTGTTTATTATGCACTTATAGACTCCCATTTAGGTGAAAACTAGACATTTTGCGGGAGATTAATTATGAAAACACGATTTAGTCTTGACACTAGGTGTAGTCATGCCCTGTATATTGATGCACATGAGCTTATTGAATATTCACAAACCGTAAATACAATTTAAACCAACTAATATTTGTAATTAAAACTTAATAATACATTATTTATTCTTGCTTAATTTAATATTGGTTACCTGAAAAGCAATGTTTATAAACAACGCCCATTTCGAAATATAGAACATTTAGAAATTTGTATAAGGAAGGAATTGTGCAGCACTGATCAACAGAACTATGTTGAAAAATGTTCGCCGCAAAATGTTTTCCAGAACAATTCTTTGTATGGAGTGCGAAGGTGGTCACATAGAATATTGAAAATTTGTACATTGTTTATTGAGTTTTTTTATTTTTCCACATCCACCTAAACAATACTAAATTCAATTAGGATAAATAATGTATTATTAAGTTTTAATTACAAATATTAGTTTGGTTGAAATTATATTTACGGGTTGAGAATATTGAATAAGCTGATGTGCATCAATATACAGGGCATGACTACACCTGGTGACAAGCCTAATCGTGTTTTCATAATTAATCTCCCGCAAAATTCTATTCAACAAATATTTTATTAGTTTTGACCCAAACTTATGTGATTTAGGTTATTATAGCTGTTTTCAGATGAAACAAGAATGTATAATGTTTCTTAGTAAGGGTAGGGGAATAAAATGGTATTTTTGATATTTTTTTTCAATCTGGTTCAAAATTGGTACATGAGGTCCTCGTTGGATTCCAAACACATTTTCTCATTAAACTTTTTCGATATCTTGTCAATTTAACCCATTTTTCGGCACCACAGACAACTTTTTTTTAAATTCCCGCCAAATCTGGGGTCACGTGATATAAGTCGCAACAGATTTTTCAGTTGTCAGACATGCAGAAACGAACCGCCATTAGAGTTTTTCAGAAATTTCAATAACCATTTTTTTCCCATATGTAGCCAACTTTATGACGGACACTGTATATATATATAATTTTCTTTCGGTAACATAACTAATATTTAGATTTTGTTTTCTTTTTCGTATAGGCAGAAGGACCTGGTCGATAACCTTTTGAATTGTAATATTAATTCAATAAACTACGTTTATTATTATTATTCAATCATCTACTAGTTTTATTTTGTCACACCCAGTTTTTATATGACTATTCACATATGCTGGCAAAGAATTATACATCATTCAATTATTCCAAAATGTCTTTATATCTTCACCATGGATTTTTTTTCTGAAGATACTATAAAAAATATTAAGAAAGCAATACTACTATTCTGAAATGATTACAGCATTATTTGAAGGTTTATTGGAATTATTGTGCAAATTACTTTTTGTATTATATTAGAAATCCATTACATTCGTAATATTTCTTATTGTAGATTTATGAAAACTGGAAAATTTGATTGGAAAATTATTTTGGAACTTTTGGGTTATCAAACTAAAACTATACAGAATTACAACTGAGCATATATCTGAACAATCAATACTAATTCAAGCAAACTCACCAGTTTGAGAAAACTTTGATTCTGTGGGGTCTTCAATACTGTCTCTCTGCTTAACCTCGAGTTCGCTTAAGTTGGGATCATAAGATTTTTCATTCTCATTAGAGACTATATATGCACTAAAAGGTTCGATTTCGATGGGCTCTTCCTTCACATCATGAATGGTACTTAAATAAGTCCCACTCCGGATTTGTTCATTTTCACCTTCCTTAATATCAGTTACTGAAAGTTCTGATGCACATTTAGTGTGTTCTGAGGCCATTATGGAATATTCCTGGGGATAAAGTGCAATCACCAAAAATCCTTATTAATTATTTCCAAAATAACATGTAGTCAGGTGAAGTAGACAGTGTCAAGTCAAAGAGTAGAACCAAAGATTAGAGGTTAGAACAAGATCCCGCACAAACCAAATGGCGCGAAAATCAGCTTGATTGCTTGCTTGCTTTTTCTTCATGGCCCTATCCATTCTTTATAATCAGCCAGCTGACGGAAATCCACATCACCTAAGAACGTATTCTGTCGGCTTCGATTTCCCTTCGGGGGGCACCGGGATAGTTTCACTCGAAATGATACCACGAATGCCCAATACTTTCACAACATAAAATTTTTCAATGCACGTGGGACGGCTATACAATAAAATGCACGGTAATCGGCAATATGGCTTTCAAAATGTCCTTTGATTATACAATTAAAGACCCCTTCTTCCGACAAATCCGTTGTCATCCAGCCTGGTTACTGGCGTAGAGAAGAAGGAACCTGTTCTCTTCACAAACATTTAGTTAACTACACATAAATAATGTTATTTTTACAATGCACGTTTGTAAACGGCAGGACATTCACTTTTCACATATACTTGACTCCTCCGCGAATATCAGGTTGATTAGAGGTTAGTTTACCCCCTACTCTTTGATGTTTACATCTGTCTGTCAAGTATCAGATGACTGCTTGATTTTTCTTGAAGTCTACTGGCGATTTTTGATTATTCGAAAGGATTTTTCCTCAAAACGTTTTTTAAAGCGATTTGGCGAATATTGACATACACGAGTTGTTTTGGTGCTTTGGTGTTTTGAAGTACAATTTGTTTTATTTTAAAGTTGACTCATTTAGCATTGCTTTTTAGTTCTGCATGTTTCTATTAGTCTAATTGAAATTGCATTTTTCAGTTCAAATTAACTTAGTAGTAGCTTAGTTCCATAGAGTTTATACACAAGATGGGTGGTAGTAAAGGCACTAAGTGTTCTATCAAAAATTGTCCCAACAGTTTCTATTCCAGTACTTCAGAGAAGATTTTTCAGATTTCCACATCCGAAAGATACTGAACGAGTTCATGGATGGAAACTGGCCTGTGGCGATGAAGAAATCATGAAAAAAGATGCCTTAACGTTATACTCAAATAACAGAATTTGAAAACAATTGTATTAATAACAATCCTTTGAGGACATGAAAGCACAGGATGAAGATATTTCCAAACAATGTTTCAAAAAAGCTTGCGACAAGCACCTTCCGCTGATTTTGGAAAGTACTGCCAAGGTTGTCAGTGACCTGAAGGATAGGAAACTGAAGAGAAGGGATACACTAAGGAATTCAAACAACATGCACTATCTTTTTATTACACTGGACCAAAAGCTTACAGAAGAATGCTGAAAAATTATCATTTTTAGGAGAATGACACAAAATATTCAGAAAAAACCTGGACTCAATGATTTTGTTTTTATGAGCCTCAAATGGAGATTGCAAGGAAAAAGTGAATTGGATAAAATCTGTATTCTCTCAATGGATGAAGTTTCTTTGAAAGCTGGTATCCAGTATGATCCGAAAATTGATGAAATTATCGGGTTCCACGATTTGGGTGAGTAATCTCTTCAATATTCTTGAAGATGGCTTTTTATTTGAAAAATTATTTATTTTTCAGGTAAAGGAAAGGATTTGATTCCAACTAAAAATGCCTTAGTATTGATGGCCAGAGGAATCCACGATAATTGGAAACTGTTATACGCTTTGTAATTTAGGTAGCCTGAGCTGGGATTGACCTTGAAGGTATTGCTTTAGTAGCTTTTTCAACTAACGGAGTAATACGTGAAATATCTTTATTGACTGACTTGTACATGATGATCGCTTGGTAACTGTTATTTTAAAATACAAAGTGTTCAACAAAATATAACATATAACAGAAACAACCATTGGCATATTTCTTTCTAAGTTCAATATGTAGTGCTTCGGATCTCAAACCAATAGTATTTGATTGTATCACCAAAATGGGAGAAATAGGACTTGATGTTCGAGCTCTTGTATCTGACATGGGCTCAAACTTCGGTCAATTTTCAAGTGAATTAGGTGTGAATGTAAATAACTTTACATTTCAGGTGGACGGCAAGATTTTCTGAATTTTTGATACGCCTCATTTACTTACATTAAATCTCTTAAGGAAACAGAATAGTTTTGACATCGGCCCACGAGACAGAAGTATCAATGTACAAATTGATTTCCACGATATTTCAAAGGACGCCACAGATAAGAGGGAAATTGAGGTATGCTGATTTTTGAAGGTAACATAGATGATGTCACAAAAGCGAGGAGAGAAAACAATCTAAATCAGCTTTTCTTTCAATTTCCAGTAACACCCGCATGAGATAATCGGAGGAGGGGTATCTAAACCAAGCAGTTGGTCGGAGGAACAAGGCCCACTCTCAAGATCGATAAGGCTACTATTATTAGTATTTCTTATACTAATAATAGTCACCTTTCACCTTTTAATAAACACATGAATTTCACAAGTAACCATGGACTTTTCATTCAATGAAGATATCTTGATTTTAGCTAGTAAATTCCGAACCATCACAGAGTGTTCCATGGCTGTTTAGAAAAAATTATCCACTATATTAAGAATTTTCCATCTCCAAATCAAATATACTTATAGTCAGAAGATTTTCATCTCATGGGCAATTTTTTTTACAAAATTAAATATAAAAGTAATGATGAAAATATTTGACTTGCTAGTTACTAGATAAATTACAATCACAAGTTGAAAAAAATTATTACAATGGGCAAAGGTACTGCAGAGAAGATACAAATTAATTTATACATATACGAGTCATTTTACTACGAAGATAATTTGAATTCTTGCGATAAGATAGTCGTGTTGTCTGCCAAAATAGTGAACATTTCCTAATTTGCACAAAAGCTATCAGTGTTCACAATTTGGGTTCTTTCACTCAGATAGGACTCAGACCAATTGAAGCTGTAGAGATGAAGCTTATTTAACAGTCAAAAGCGTTAGATATATCAGAAAACACTGCATAGCTCACTTCCTTCAGACTAGAATATAGATTTTTCAGAAAGCGAATTTATTTATTGAATTTTAGATCCTCTGCTAGACATACTAGAATTAGACCGTTTTCAAAAGTTAGGTTCCGTTTTGTCCCTGGAAAACTTGGGGCAATGTTTTGTCGCTGTCATAGTGACAAAAGCACAGCCCCTTATGGGATTTTTTGTATATGCATTAGCTTGTTTAGTATATAAATCACTACACTCAACAATAACCTCTTTTCATCACATTTTCGTCAATCCTAGCGAAGTATCCATGGAATAGGTAGCTTGTCATGAAGAACTTAGCAAGAACCATAAAACATGTAATAATGTATTTATCTGAAACCGAATTTTGAATAGTTACAATCTAATATAGACCTTTTTGGTTCGATCGTCCATTGCAGATTCAGTGATCCAGTCCTTTTTGAGGATTTCATAATTCAATATAAATAAATTGACCTAACCTAACCTGCCCGACAAAAATGGGGTCCATATTATATATCCATCGTCAATAAGTGAAACTCTTCGACGCATTCTGAAGACTAAAACAATCATTTATAAATCATGAAATGTTGAAATTTCAATTGTGTCAATTCATCGATTTAATTTCATCCCTAAGGGCCGATATTATAATGTCAGTTTAAACTCCGAAAACCTTAAACTAGTTTATCTTCAAGTTTAAACCAAAGGTGGTAAAAAAGTCATTTTATAAAAACACCTAAGATTTTTATTTTACATGTATATAAATGTCATCTGTCACTTGGCCTTATGGTGTTTTATCGTAACGACTGTTTCGTTTTGTGGAAAGTGACGTGAGCAAAATCACTTTTCATTTATATTTGAGGTAACCTCCAAATGCTAATGAAATAAATACAATTAATAATTAATAATAGAATGACAGATGAGTTGATAGGCACGGTATATTAGGTTTAAGATAAGATACATGCATAATATGTGAATAGCTGTGGATACACGTTTGACTATTCGTGACATTGTTAATACATGTATTCCACCAAAATCACCCACTGCTCTGAGCATATCCAATGTAGCATAAAATCTAAGCACCATCAATAACTGCAACAAAGGCTCAACTGCGTGGTTTCTGAAAAGTAAGTTGACTTTTCAATAAAACACTTGAAGCTGTTGAAGAGAAATATTTTATTTACCGATTAGTAGGGTGCTGTAATCTACCCTCTATCTGAGTCAATATATTGTCAACAGTTTGCTTAGACAATCTGAATCTATTTAGAAATTCTATGCCATTCCATTCTACATAATGATTAGGCCTTATTCTAAATTTTCGAGCGGTTCTTGGCACATCCACCAAATAAATGATTTCCTCTTCATTATCCGACATTACCTCTTCGAACACTTCAAAAATATTTTATAGTATTTCCAACTACAAAGTATAGCTTATTTTAAAACAAATTTTCAAGGTTAGACTCGATTTTAAGATGACAATTTTTGTTATTTTTTGTCCTGTTGGCTAACCTACTTAAACGTTTTCAATCCTTTAAACCATACCTGAGGTAGGGTTTAAGGTTTAAACTCGATGACGTCACTCAAGAGTTTAAACTGACATTATAATATCGAGCCTAAATAAATGAGAACTCTTAATATTTCATCCCATTCGAAATTCTTGATATTTCCTACATTTTTTTAATCCGAAAACACCCGAAGGTCCGAAGCGTTTCGTCGTGTACGATCCCCGACACTTGATGTCACATGACAGGCTTTCCTGACTCCTAATTGCCTACACCCAACTCTGATTTTATGAATGAAATAAAAGTGACAGCATTTGGAGGATTTTGAAATGAATTGACTATTTCATTCATGAATAGGGTTAGCGATTTCTCTTGTTACTCTACTCTTTGGTAGAACATTGAATTCACAGAACAATATATGTGTTTTGTGATATAATTTTCGACCTGTGTCTTGCAGTGTTGCCAATGGTTAAGAACATAATTATGTACACTATCGTCCATTATTATACGATTTTATCCATTATTGTGTAATTTGACAAAAAACTTTCAAGGGTGTTATTTATCAACTTGGCATGCATTATGAGTACTTGCTCCTTATTTGGCAATGAAAAAGTTTGAGGGTGCATTAAATTTGCATCAACGAGGGAGTTTCGTCCAAGTTGCCAACCTGATTTTTTTTATGAAAAACCTCTGGTCCTTTAATTATAGAAATTCTTGTGGAATCGTGTATAAAAACTTAAATAACATCAATTGTATGCCTCAGTCATAAGGTCCTAAATAAATATTTCATGGACATAAACAATGTTCTAGGGAATTTCGTTCCTCATGTTTGATTTCTGGGGATTTTGTGATAATGGACTAACTAATTCGTGACGTCAGACACGATGGGCGGAGCTTACAAACCTTTCCATCGAATATGCAATTGCATGTTGAATGCCCATAAGGAATTTAAATTTTTTAGTTTATTCGTGATTGTGTTATAAATAGGGATGGAAATATTAATATTTTGTTATAGTGAGGCCAAATTTAGGATTTCTCATCATATTTTATAGATATGTAAGGTTTATATATTTTTTGCTTATTTAAGATAGTTGAGGTTATGTCAATGGGGGATACATTTCTTCAGCTACTTTTACTGTTTTTGTTTTGTTTTGGAGCATTCTAAGTACAGTCTTTGTAACGGATATGTTGTAATGTCCAAACAGAGCTAGTGTGGCAATGTGGTGACATTTTGTCCCCCTGGAGCAAGGAACAAGTGGCAGAGATAATATCAGCGATTTGCTCATATATATATATATATATATATATATATATATATATATAAACATGATAATATAAAAAAATAAAATTTAAGAAGTACCTAAAGCCTACCTCTACATTATGTATTTTCTTTCATGCTAGCATGTATTTCTCCTCTGATTGCAATGGTTGGTTTCCAAAGCATTTTCTCCTTTTTTAATTTTCCAGGAACTCGTAAGTGCTAGAAAGCTTTAAAACGTGTCATTCTAAGCTAGAATTCTGAAAATAAAACGAAAAATTTCTTATAGACATTTAACATGTATTTTGCATTTTCGATGTAAAAGTTTGTAAGCTCCTCCCTTTTGTGACGTCAGACTTAGCCAGTCCATTCTGGCAGTGATTTCATGCAATCAATATCACAAACAATAATAAATGAACTCATATGTATGTTTTTGGGATGAATAAACGTTATTATTATTATTATATAATGTCGGGTCGGCTGCAAACGAGAAAAGTTCTCCGAAAAAATTACACTCTGAGATTTTGACTGAACAATAGTAAGCAGGAATAGGAAGGGGAAAGAAAAGTCTATTTTACGGAGTATGTTTATGAAATCGTGAATTATATTCAAGAATGTGTACTCTCACGAAATAATTGTGGATGAGTGTTAAGGGCTGAAATTATAAGTTTAAACAGTTTATTCATTTATTTATTGGTATATACATGAAAAAAACACAAATCACATATAGAAATACACGTTAGCTTCCCCTCATATCCCCCCAATAGTGAGCTGTTGAACCCATATTGATAGAATGCAGGTTTTCTTAGAGAACAGTTTTATCGCAGTTTTTTCTTTTTTTAAATTAATAAGAATATCGAATTTTGAGCCATAATATTGACTTGATGACAATTCAAAACGAAACATTAGGTCAGTTCTATTATGACTGTTACAAGTGGATACATTTAGGTAGTAACGGTTCACAGTCACTACCTTGGGGAATACTAGAAAATACTTTGATTGTAATATATAGATTTGTTGAAAATATAAACAGGATGTTCATAAAATCAGATGTGGAATCATCTGCGACTGAAAGATAAACTTTAGTCACTATCTTCCATCGTCAAGATAACCTCTTGGGGGGTATTCATGTTGAAAAGGGAAACATTCTCAATTGAATATTGATAGAAAGATTTTTCTGTGAATTGAAAAATCCTCGATTAATATGAAGTTACTTTTTCTGAATGAAAATGCAAATTTTCAATTTCAGAATTTTTCTTTTGAGTTAGGGCCTTCTCAGAATATCTATCAGATGTAGTTCAATGTCCAGCGTGGCTTTAGCCGGGGAAGTAGTTGTTTTCTGTTAGACATTCACAAAAAGTAACTTCATTTTAATCGAGGATTTTTCAATTCACAGAAAAATCTTTCTATCAATATTCAATTGAGAATGTTTCCCTTTTCAACATGTAATATATAATTATTAATCAACAAACCAAAAGATTCCAATTTATGAACTAAAATTCCATGATTAAATTTATTAAACACTTTTGAGAAATCAGTGTAAATTGAGTTAAATCTCATCTCATATGCCTTTAACATGTTTTTTGGTGGATAAGCAAATTTGATTGGTTACAAGAATGACAAATATTTTGAGAAAAACTGTAAGAGTACTTTTCCACGTTGCTCTTATCTCCTAATTTATTGATGGGTTTTCCAGAACCTTGGGAATTCACCACTTCTGAGAGATAAATTATATAACAAAACAGTGGAACTTTCAAAGTACATACACATTCTTTCAAATTAAATTTCTGGAACACCATCTGGTTCAAAACTAGAACTACTCTTGATGGAAAACTTCAATAATGCACTATTAACATAATACTTCCCTGAAGTAGAGAGATAATAATTAACTCATCTAAAATAACTATGAATACCAAACATATTGTTCGGTTTGCTTGCAAGTTTCATAAGAAATTCACAAACTCGATAAACGGACTGATTTTTTATTTGGTTGAGGAGGACAAGAATGTGATAAGGTGTTTGGCTGATCAGAAAAAAAGAACCAGGTCTTTGAAGTAATGGAAGCATATAAGCATCTTCAAAAGATTTTAGTGCCTCACACCAAGCTCGATCGCTAGCAACAAAAATTAAAAACTACAAATTTGTATGATCGATTTGGTACACATTATTCAAAATTAATTCTTTCAATAAATTAATATAGTATCGAGGTATAAATCTGGAAGCTTGTTTAAATTGCATAAACGAAATTAAAACTTTTTTTCAGACTCTCAAGAAATTATGAGAGACTCAATGAATTTCTTGTTGATGCCAGAGAACTAGCAGATGAGTTAGAAATTGAACCAAAGTGTCTACCTTCTCAAACTGTTCATCAAAGAAATTTTTTTTACGCTACTAGAATCTGTAGCAACGTGTGAAAGTTTTTCTCGAAATTGAAAAAAAAACCTTTTTAAGACCCCAAGAGAGACTCAGCAATTCATCGAGAATGCCCATAGAAAATGGTTCAAAAAGGAAGAAAAAAAGTTTTGATTAAATTATTTTGTTCCTTTCTTTACTGTTGTAATGTTTGTTTTGTTACTTTTTTGGTTTTGTACTTCTTAATATATATATATATGAACACGTGTCTACGGTTAACACTTCTCCATTAAATTCTTCCATTTTGTTTAAGAGTCCCCTCGATATTCCTCCGTTTCATCTACATATATATATATATATATATATATATATATATATATATATGTATGTGTGTGTGCTGAGATAGTTTTTCGGCTTTCTGTCCGCGTTCTGTGTTCTTGGTACTGGAAAGGTCCGATTTACGACGTTTCGGCAATTCACATTTGCCATCAGGTGATGTCTGGAATTCAACTTTTCAGGACCAAGAACACATTGTACCAAAAAATGTATGAAGAACATATATATATATATATATATATATATATATATATGAAATAAGAAGAATAATTAATAAAGAAAAAACCCATAAATAAAAAATGTTCGAAGTTAGTAATCTGTGCTATGTTATTTTGCAGTTTTTCTGAGGATTCTACCTGTTTTTCTGAAACCTTGTATAATATTGATCGATACCTATGTTTGAAATAAACATGTTTTCAACATTACAAGCAACTGGCATAATTTTAAAATTTTAGAAATCAAAATTTTACGAATAAATTTTGAACACAAGCAGATAACAAAATATTAAAAGTTCGGCATTCTGTATATGAAATTGATCTGAAAACAATAGCCAATGAGATGCCAGGAGAGATCTTGATGCAAAATAAGGAATTTTGAAAATATGAAAAGCAGAAACGTCAAAAGAATGATTTTACATGTCTTTATATAGTATATAAGGTAGTTAGAAATGTTTCGTAAATAAAACTCGTCAAATAAGTGAAAATAATAAAAGTGTAACAAAAGGTGCATGTGAATCGAAAGTTCGAGAAGGAAACAAAGGATGTTGGTATCAAGGAGAAGATTCAACAAGCTAGGAGGTTGGTGAAAGAATAATTTTGGAAAAACAAGTAATATTGAATCCTTGAAAAGTCATAAATTTATATTAGAAAAAGTTATTTAAGACAACATGGGAAATAATATAAAGAACAATAGCAGATAAAAGATCCCAGATGCAATTTAAACCCTTGCCTTTTTTTGGAATTTACCAATACGAGGCTGAAGTCGAAAAAAAAGGGGAGTTTAGGAACCGGAGAAAGTCCAAAACCTGAACTTTCTCTTACAAGAATCCCATGTTTTTTTTTTGAAACCTAAAATTTTCCAGTAATTAAAACAAAACTTTTAAAGTTTTTTGTGAACTCTTCCAATTAATATATTACCACAAACCAAAAACTAGGTTAATTTCATTTGAGTATCACATAATTTCACATTTGATGTACCTATATATTTGCTATAAAGCACTAATTAGGTTATTTATCGCAGAATGGGTAGTAGAAGTTTTTCCTGAATAAAGGAAACTATTATTTTGATGAATTTCTGCTTTATTTTCAGATTGAGCAATAACAGTTGCCTTTTTCTGAAATTGACTTCAAGAACGACCAGTAAAACCCGACTTTGAGATTCCATAGGCATACCGATTGAGTTAGCTGAGATGAAGGAAATAGGTAAAGAGTAAATGGAAAGAAGGTAAAATGCATCCCGTACATATAAAATATTTATATGGGTATTTATTTATCAATATTCAGATTTGGGGAAAATCCGGTAATTGGCAACGCTGGTCATCGGGTGTCATGTGTCATCACAGAATACCATATATGTATTAAGTACCAATATTGATAATAAAGACAGCAAGCAAATGTGAACCCAAAACAAATGAAGCAGACCATCGCTCGGACTCTTTCTAATCGGCAACGTTGCATGCGCGAAAATGGAGGCGTGACGTATATGGACATGTCATGGCCACCATTCTCTGGATAGTGGTGGACTAGCCATCGGATCTGAGAGTTACAGGTTAGTTTTGTATCGTTGGTTTGAGTTTCGGCTATATTTTCATTTCATCGGCGTACTAAGCTATTGATAGTTTCACGTGGTAGTGGCTATTACGTATGGTACGTCAAGGTCCCTTCAACCCCTAATAATATAAATAATATTTATTTTTCCATTCAATTTGAAATATACAATTTTAGTTGACGATAAATAATATAGAATTCACAGAAGGATGAACCTGTCGTGGGTTTTAACATATTAATGTACCATAGATTTAATAAATAAAATTGTAAAGATATTTTTTTTTTTAGTATGAGCAAAAAAGCATTAGAAGACTTGTATATATATATATATAAAAAATATCATTTAAAAACATACAATACAGAATGTATCTAGCGTAGCATATATGATCCAAAAGATGTGACATATATTGGTTGATGATCAGTTGCCATAACTACGCGCTGCCAATATGACAACGAAAGACATATATAACCCGACTTCATTTTCATTTCTCTTATGGCCAGTTATCAATATTCGTAGTTATTAAATAAATATATATATAATATATATATATATTCTTCAATTCTCGGAATGAAGGTCTGATTCAGTCAATTCATATATTTCTCCAACGACGTTTCGACATGGTATTTGTCATCGTCGGTTAAAACACTAAAATTAAAATATGGAGTTTGAGACATATTTAACTCAAACATTTTTCTTACATATTCCAAGTTTTGAATGACCCCAAAGGCTCCTCTTCACGTTGGTAATATATGTGCCAATGGTGTGGCATACATATTGGCCCAGAAATTGAAATTGTCCACACGTTGGAAGGTTGCTCAGTTTGCATCGGTTCAGGCCAATTGCGGACGTCAAAGTTAAAATGGAAATTGAGGTATTAACGGTTGCTGCGATTTATTTATGTACTGTATGGTGTACTGAAATCGCGTGCGGTCACTCTTGGAGCTCGTTGCAAACTAAACGCGTGGCTTCGTGGCTAACGTGTGGGCGAGGCGGCCATCATTTTAGTAACACCTTTGATCTGTGTTGAAAACAGACACCACTCGAATCTTGGGCCCAAAGTTTGGGCCAACACTCCTAAACTTACCAAGGTGACCTACAAACCCCTTTTTACATGATGGCCACAACCGTTGGCCAACGTGAAGAGGAGCCTTAAGCGAGACATGAGGTCTTTCTTTAATCAGTTGTCACCTTGCTGCGTTCCAGCCCCGCCTATTCTCGCACCACTGTCGTGGTCGGTGGCACCTCTGACGTTCAATGTCTCCCAACTGTCCTCTAGTGATTCGGCCTCTGGTGTTCGTCTCAGTACGAGACCATCTCGGTACCCAACGCCCCCTGGTGTTCTCCAACCTCGGTTGCCGGGAACATCTCAACCTCGGTCTCTTTCTAACAATCTCGTATATGTCTGTCACAAAAAATAGGTAATAGGGGAGTGCCACAAGTTGCCAACGTCAAAAAAATTCTGCCTCCAATTGTAATAATTATATCGGGGGGGAGAATCCAAATTAAACATGCGGGGCTTTATTTTTTGTCCCAAGTGTTTATATTTTTCAGTTATATTAAAGGGAATTTTTTGTATATATCTCGAGTGTTGGAGCTTTCCAATCTGATTCGGATTTTGACTATCAGCTGTCACGATGCGTTTTTTTTTCACAAAATATTGTTTGTGCTACCAACTGTTCACATTTTTAGACAGAAAAACTCTGTGCCCTTTGATATAAAAAATATAAAGCGCTGACCAAAAGAAAAATTAATTTTATATCAAATTGGTGGTTT
>JAFIRS010005747.1:0-50111 GCA_018342105.1 Gonioctena quinquepunctata | reverse complement strand
TTCTGACACTTTGACATTTGTCAAAATATCAAGTGTGATTCATCGTTGAAGTTAGGATTGACTGCAGTTCACAATCCAAAAAAAAATTATAGGGTGCTACTTGAAAACTTGAGGTTTGGGGTGGTTTCTCAGGGGTAGTTGACAAAAGTTAACTTTGACACAACAGCTTCAAAGTCATACGGGTTTGATATAAGTGCTTTTTTTGTATTCTAAGCAGCATAACTGAGATATTGGCTGTATGAAAAAATCTGGGACACCCGGTATATATCTATATATCTACACAGTGGTTATGTGAGAGGGAGAGAGAGAGCATTCAGTTTTCGCTGGCACAATAAATGGAAATTTGGAAAAAAAAAGATTGTTAAATACAAGTTGGTTGGTAGATGGGGGTGGTTGGCTATTCATTCATGATGCTATAATGCAAGCGTATCGTCCGATCCGGGGATGAGTGTTCTTTCATCGTCAAGAGGGCTTAGAGTGATTTTGTTTTGTTCAATACTAAAAACATTATGGGCATACGAGCGAATGCATCGCTGACTAGCCGATTTTCCTTTCTGTTTCCTCAAACAATCGACATCGTCGAAGGCAATTTTATTTTCCACAACATTATATCGAACTCCTTTGGATTTTTTCACGCATTTTTTGCCCTGAACTTTTTATGTGTATAATTCAGAATGGAGTCCGGAGAAATCAGTCATGATGCACCCGTTCGCGTCATCTTTCATCAAACCCGGAATTTTCTCATTTACCTGCAGAATACCGTACGAATTTTCGCATGGGTAGTCGCTCAAGTCGAATTTTTCCAAGTTTTCCCCGATTAATTCTCTATATACATCATCGCATTCAATTTCATATATGAGAGAATCCGTCAACCTACACTGATTGGTCTCTAATTTTTCCAACATGAATTTATAGTGAAAATCGTAAACGCAAATTTTGAAAATATCCAGAATAGCCATACCGATATGGAGGAGTTTATTGAATAGCGGATCGGATTCATTCATTTCGATAGCCATAAAGTTTTCATCGAAAATGGTTCGGTTGTGGGATTTCGGACCACTTATTAAATTTTTCGCCCTATATCTGCCCTCCCATTTATTGACCATTTTTACCAATCTGTGCTTCCTGATGTTTTCCATCGTCTCTCCGAAAATACTGTTCATGGCCAAATTGTAGTTATTTTTACCGAAAATGTTTGTTGCTTGGGCGCGTAATTTTGTATTTAATCCAATGTAGGGTTGCAGTCATGCCGATGTCCAAACTGCAAGTCGTTGGGGAACACCCCTTCACACGTGATTGATTAAAATTGTTCATCGTTGGAATTTTGAAATTCGCGCTTCGTATCACAGATATCTTCCACTCTGAGCGTGTGCACCAACTCGTTCGTCATATTGTTTATTGGAAGGAGACTTACCCTGCCCCGTTTCGCGATATCTCAAATTATGAAATGGCTGTCATAGCCGCTAAGATTATGGAACACAATGGGAAGCACAAAGGATTTTTTATAGTTGAGGTTACATGGGTTTTGATGTGCCCATCCTCTAAATCCACCTGTGAAATTGTTATGGTCGGCTACAGTCATTTGATCTTTTTGGAAAGGTTCTTCACAGATATGACAAGTTGAATCCGCCGCCGTTCTAATGGAATTGACAGACATAAGGATTATTTTTGAAAATTTTCTTTCAACGAATTTTGCTATCAATTTCAATTGTTTCGCGAACCATTCCATCGAATTCAAACCTCGATGACTACCGTACTACAGAGTGTCATCATGATTACATTTGAAATGGAAGCCTGTGCTATAGGGAATGTATTTTTGGTATTTCGATATTTTGGACTTGGTTTCATCATCAGTGAACGGTTCCAAAATTCATTCAAAATCGGCATATATGACGAATGGCACCATTTCTTTGTGAACATAATCTTTGAACTCTACATGATCATATTCCGGAAAAGAAATTTTGTAATGATTGGCTTTTTCAAAATCAACAGTATGACTGTCTAATTTATCCTGACTACGAAAATAATTAAAACATCTATCACAAATATATTTCTTGATTTTTTCTTTATTGATTTGTGAATCAACCAATTGGGATAAGTCTTGTATCCAGCAATAATGAAATCAAATGTCTGTCTGTTCGTCGTCATCGACAATTTCCAGTGGTGCCTCGTAATCATTTAATTTAACCAGATAATTATTTTGAATCATTAGTGAGTTGACATGTCGAGCCAATTTTTCCTTTGTAAGTCTCGTTGGTACAATTGTGAAAAATGTATGTCTATCATCATCGTTCGCTGATGATTTAACTAATTCCAAAATATAAACGTTCACCGAAATACCGTTTAGTTTTTCGAATTTAGGGATTTGACTGAGAGTTATGAGGAATTCTTACCCCTCCATATTCAGACGGTTGACCAATGGCATTTTTTCAACGGTCACGACCGCCCATCCGGAACATTCGTTGTCGTTGGTATTACGCACGTTAAGACAAGCCTGTTTTCTGGCAATGGTTTGTGGAAGTTGGATGGAAGATGAACCCCCTTTGCCCAAACCTGATTGATTAATATCCACTCCCAAATTAACGATTTTTTGTAATGCCCACTCGCTTTCTTTCCCGCAAAATACCCCCAATTTATTGCCCAATTTATCTACAACAAATTACTCGAACCACCCCTGTAAATCTGTTTCCCTATCAATCACTTGGTTTTCAGTATTGAGATATTTTAAATCCAGGTTTTTCTCATCCAAGCCCATTCCGACGAATTCCTCGCAAAAACAAGTATCAACCTTTAGCATGGCGAATTTTTCCAACATGTTATTGATTCTACGTTTCAAAAGGCTGGAGGCGTCTTCAAAAAATTTAATGGTATCTTGATATGTTAAATTTATGATTACCCCTGTACGAACTCGTCCCCGGAACGTCGATTTCAAATCTTCCCAAATGACTCGGCTTTTCAGATTTTTTTTCTAGCACCCAACACCTGACCCTCCACCCCAAAATTTTTAATTAAATTTCGACATGTTTTTAAATGTCCCAAATTTGTTTCCAATTTTCTCAATATTCCAATGGAACTGTCGACAGACATTTTGATGCCCTTTGTACAAAGCCGAATACTATATGTTGAATGTTTTAGCCATGTTTCGCGTTCCATTAGACTGGATTTTTTTTATCCTCCCTTTATTTAACAATCATTCCATAGCTGAGAGCGGCAATTTGCTCAGAATTCATGGTTATTTAAAAACGAGAAAAATGAATGCTTTTTTACAAACAAAATACAGATTTTTTTTTTCTCTCTCTCTCTCACCTTGATTTGATGAAATCGAATACAGCCGTCCCAGTTGACGCTGTCGTGATGGAAGGTCTTAGTTTTTGATGATGATGGATGGATGGACTCAGTTGTGGATGAATTCGAAGGCAGGTGCCTTCGTCGTGGATGGCTTCACGATTATTGAAAAGTCTCGAAGTTTGAACCCGTCTATTTTCAGCTGTAACACCTCGAAAACCTTCCTACGTAGGAAGACTGATTTTGTTTCCAAATCGGCTACTATTGTTCAAATGATGTCAATGTCCGGCCTCTTAAATAAACAACTGATAACGATACTGCTGATGTTAAAACGGGTGCTCAGATTTGCATCGACTCGTTGGTTGTGTCATGGTCGTTCCATCGGATTTCCTAAACACTGGTGACTCCTCCCACTTTCGAAAATGGCCGCCATTCAGTTCCTCGATTGAACAGAAAGGCTATTGGTTGACGGCCGACCAATGGGGTTGAATGACGGTTGACGAATGTGGCTAACGGACTGTGTGACCCCACCCACTCACATTCCAAAATGGCTGCTGCTGCTCGGCTATTGGATAGCGGTTGACGGCTATCACCACTGACATGACCTATCACAACTCTCTCTGTCGCCCCACTCTCAATCACACACTCCCATCCACAACATGGCTGCCACCATTGCGACCAATCACATACCACTCCCACAGATGTTTTCCCTGCCCTCATACACCCACCCACCCGCTCATAAACCCTACCACCGCCATTTTTTCCCAAACCCCTCCTACAACCACCACCATCTTCACCGACGATGTCAACCCAGTGGTCCCAAAAACCCGGTGCATCCACCAAAACCATGCATCCACCAAAACCATGCAGGGGTACGAGCGCACTTTCAACCTCGCTCGTAGATTTGTAGCCTATCTACTTAACTTGTCCCTCTATATGTTCAGCATGCTCTATATGGATGAGAAGGGCATTTGATGGATACCTTATATACTGTTCATAACGTGTGGAGCCAAGGTACCCACATGGACACAACATCCAAGGGTCCTGGCTCCAGTTTCACAAGTGCAATAATATCCAAATATAACATCTTCAGCACTATTGATTTGTTCAATATCCTCCACATTTGCTTCGAATGCTATGCATAATTGATATTTGGTGGCATTACGGAATCTTGAATGAACTCTCATTCGTAAAAATCCATGCTCATTCGTATTTGCATCCATTTGAAATTCATTTTCATCATGATAATATCAGTATCTTGTATATACGATGCTGCCAATTCTACCTGGTGTATGCCAACAGTTAAATCTCGTACCAATTATAAAACTGATCTTGGGAATTCATTGAAATGATCCTTTATGTCCACTGACCACGTCTCATATTTAGATTTTCTGCTCCAACTCTGGCTTGAACTACGTTGACTCTATTAGACTTTTCCAACATTATATTGGCTGAATCAAGCTTGGCATCTCTCATTTGAATAAGCGGATAATACTTATTTATTATCGCACCTGCTATTTGTAGGAAACATTTTATATTTTTAATATGATGTGTATCAATTTTGTGATATTTTTTTTTTAACATTGTCTTTAAATGACCATTCCGTGCCTCAACTATCCATCTAGTTCTTGTTGTATTTCTGGACTTGTTGGCTTCATCAGTTAGTAGTTGTCCTTGTCCTCGAGGTAGAACTGAAGGCATTACACAATGAATGCCGATATTCTGAAGAAAAGAAAGAGCATCTCGGTAGCCCCTAACTACAATAAAAATATCACCTGGATGAAACCATCTCCCCATTTGGTTGACATCTATACCCAACTCATTCTGCAGAATGCGTGCATTATCATTCCTCAAATCTGCGAAATATGGGCTTCGAATATCCAAACTGTAACGATCATCAGTACCCACAATTAGGACTGGTTTGATTAAATGTCTCCCTTTGTTGAAAAGGGAAACATTCTCAATTGAATATTGAATAGAAATATTTTTCTGTGAATTGCAAAATCCACGATAAAAATGAAGTTATTTTTTGTGAATGTCTAACAGAAAACAACTACTTTCCCGGCTAAAGCCACGCTGGACATTGAACTATATCTGATAGATATTCTGATTGTCGGAAGTTGCAACTTTTGTCGATGTACAAATAAGTACCATCTATATAAACTATTGCTTCTGGTTCATTGGGTTGTCGATTGTTCAATTGATTCGCAAAAACACCAATATGTCGTTCTACAAATTGTTCTCTTGCTATTGCGGTAAATCCTTTATTATCGGGTACGAAACGAGTCATCAAATATTCTCGCACTTTAGTTATCACTAAACTTGTTGCCTGGCGGCTTGAATAATTGAATATGATGGTTAAAAATTCATCAGAAATACCTTGTCGGAGTTTGCATAAGAATGCCAATAAATCTCTTTCAGAAATATGTCTCTCACCTCTATCTTGTCTTGGTACAGATACACAATGATTATATAAGTCACCAAACTGTTATTTTGTGAGCGGAGCAATGGATTTGAATTCTTCATCAGAAAAACTATTCTCGTCTACGTAATCCAATTCAATTTTAGCGGCAGTTCTGAGTTCGTTCGAAAATGATTGGAGTTCCTGAACTTTTAGAGCGTAAGGTCTATTGACATATCTTAAGCCTATCTCTAGGATGGAAAATAATGTCACGCCCTACTTTGGGAGACCCTGTGAAACCCTGGCCCCCTAACTGTTTAGGGTGCCCACTAATTATCTTGCTTGGCTTGCGAGAGGTTAAAACATTTTACTCCTCTGATTGTGACCACCCTGGTATAGTGAAATAAAAAAGTGAAGTGAAAACTATTATGGTTTATTGTAAATTATAAAACGGCAAAAATAACACAATGGTAAATACAAAAATAGTGAAATGAACAATGGGGCTATGTACCAAAAAACAAATAAATAAAAGTAACACATTATAATAAGAACCGAAGGAAGAAGATGTGTCACCGTGGACCAGCAGCATGAAACCAAAGAGAGCTCGATTAAAAACAAACACTTTCATTCATACGAAATATATCGCTGACTTGCAGAATCAGCGTTCTTGCTATTGATGAATGCAATACCGGACTGAAACCCAATCCCTGGTTAATGAATGGCGTTGAACTTTGAATTTGCAGGAAATACTGTATTTCAATAAATGTTATTCTAGATGATGAATTATTGTAAAATATATGAACTACGGATTTTTTCACTTTGGGTTCAATTATGTTTGAATTTTATTTTCAAGTCTGGTAAATTAATTCAGAATTTTGAAAAAGAAATGATTGCTTCATTCATATCGGTTAATATTTTTCATACTCAACAATAAAAACTCACGATCATCAAGATGAATTCTACAGGAACGGGTATTTTCTGGTATATAGATGTTCTGATTTATGAACACGTTGACTCTGCATTCTATTGTGAGTCTTTGAAGATCAGCTACACCATTGTGAAAGAGACACGTGTGCCTCGAGAATTGTGTTGAAATATTCAATCTCAAACATCCTGAATCTTCTTGAAGGTGATGAATCTCTTGAATAATTGATTGGTTGCATGTCAAACAGGTTTTATTTCCATAAATTTCTGCGACATGTGGAAGTCCTCTTTGGTCGCGTCTTTCAATGGCAATTTCTCGTTTCAATTCATTTGGTTCTCCATCGAGTCGCGCCATATTTTGTGTATTGAATATAACATCACACGTAAAACAATTCAATCGGTGACGATTATCCATTTTTTCAATAACTGAAATGATTTCAATGAGAACTTAACATATGCAATGATTGCAAAATGACAATTCCGTATTTGTTAAACAAATGGATATGGTTCCTATATGTCATTCCAAACCAGCTAGTCCATCTTCTCTCCAAGTGTGAGTACTTTTCAAATGAACTTAGTGTCGGGATAGTATACATGACTTAGAGTGATAATTTTATGACATATGCTTACAAACGGGAAGTGTTGGTCCATATTATTTCGTAATAAAGAAAGCATTTATATGAGATTATATTGGCCACAAATGGTTCACAGCAGGCTTCTAAACATGTATTCCTTTCCATATACAGGAAGTTCCAATTACCAATCAATCGACATTCCACCAATTGAGGTGTGAATTGGTAGTTTTGCTAGTCATTGGTGAAAAGTCGATTGTGGTTTATTCTGAAATTCCATATGCAACATATATCTAGAGTCTAGAAATTCTCCAAGGAATATTGAAATTGATTGTTGTTACGCGAATGTGATACACTCTGAATAGGTACGAAACATTTTTTGTAATGAAATATGAGATAACTGATTACACCTATAATATTGTTATTCAATGATTTTGTTTTATTTTTTGATATTTTTCGAGATTCTTTTACCTTCACTCGAGTCATTCGTAGTATATATAGGTTCATACATATCATTCAAAATATTCCAAAGAAAATTGTTCAAAATCTTTCAACAGATGTGTGTCGAACACATATTTGTGGAAATGCTTCAATGACATCAATATTAATCATAACTACTATAAGGAAACTATCACTAAAGGACACTCGTTTTGACTGGTGAAGTTTCATGAGAAATACATAATAGATATATCAGTTTAATTCAGGACATGCTAATATCATCAATCGCAATTGATTTTGGTATCCTACAAAATATCTAAAAATGAATTAAATTCCACTACACAATTTTTTTGAAATCACTGAAAAACTTGCTATCTTTGGACTTATCCTGTATATTGTCTGTACGTGCAGGAAACATTGATCTCTATGATGTATTCAAATCGGCCGTGTAAACAATCGATGCTTACTCGATTTGGTTTATATATTCGGGTAAGTCTCTTCACAATGGCCATTTGAAATTTTGTAAAAGTTATCTTTAGCACCCTTTATAATTCAAACTGTTGAATTTAGAGCGGTGGTGCAATGGAGACATTTGATCAGCACCACGAGTTCTGCAATATATAAGAAATTCGAGCAAATTCACCGAAAGTCAATTTCCCATTAGTGCGAGGTCCTTTCAAGACATCCCCTGTTTTCAATAGGGTGATGAAATCGAAAGCCAGTGCTAGTTTCATTGTCAATTCTTCTTCAACCCCCAATATTCCTCAGTTGTGTACAAAAATCATCACATTTATAATTGCTCAACATTGTTATCAAGTTCTCCAAAAGAAAGGTACTATCTGGTCAGGAGTAAAAGGTCGTGTAAAAAATTGTTTGGGAACTGAGCATTCTGTCTCTTATCGTACCTCTAATTTTCTGTGCTGAAAATGTTCTCTTGCCCACCATACTTATTTACATTTCGATTTTGAAAATTCTCAAAGGACCACTGTAGATGATATGAACAACCCGGTCCATGCAATTCCAAATAATCCCGTACCCCAAACCCAAACTGTCTCTCAGATCAATGTATTTTCTAACCTTCAAAGTCCAGTTTCACTCTCATCCGCCATGATTGAAGTGTTAGATTCTCGTAGAAAATACCAACCTGTTCGCGTTCTTTTAGATACTGCAAGTCAGTGCTCCTTCATTGCGACAAAATGTTGCGATAAACTAGGGCTCACTCGTATGGAAACGTCCATTGCTATTAAGGGTGTTGGACAAATACATTCTCATGCAAATCAAGGGATTTCTTGTACCATTAAACCTCGGGCTGAAACTCAACCTATTTTGTCAATAGATCTTGTAGTGCTTCCTCAGATCTGCTCGAATATGCCCTGTACAGATATATCAATTAACAAATTCAGTAATTTTGCGAATCTTAAACTTACTGACCCAAATTTTAATATTTTGCGTCTCATGGAGATGTTGTTGTGAGCAGATGTTTTCGCACACATTATCAAAGATGGGAGCCCGCAAATTCCACTGAACGAACCTGTAGACCTCGATACGATATTTGGGTGGATAATTATGGAAAGAGTCAATTTTCCAACGGCAGAGGTTGTTGCTTACTAATTGCGATAGTACTCTAGAAAACTTAGTCAAACGATTATGGGAACTTGAACATTTTCCGTCAGCTGCCGTTTCGTCTGTTACTTTTCTTTTCATTTTTATTATTGTTCAATGATAAATATAGAAGTAGTTCACGAAAAAACAAAAAAAGAAGAAAAAGACAGATAGTAAATAAATATTTCCAACTTTTTCTAAAAACAGAAATACTATTGAAAAGCCTTTCGAGCCAATACTAAAGATATTCTTCCAGGTAAGCAGTAACATAACTGGTCCTTTCGAGCCGATACTAAAGATATTCTTCCAGGTAAGCAGTAACATAACTGGTCCTACTCTGCCTATAAAGAACTTGCACTGTGAATAAATCAGCAGTCTAATAATGTCCAAATCAATGCCAAATGTTAGACGAAGTGAACGTCTAAAAAGTAGAACTGCGTTGTGAAAAAAGTGATGCCATCTTCATAAAATATTGCCGAAAGAACTGTTTCAAAAGCGGTATCAGTATTTGCCAAAAGTATCAAGAGTCATAGTTCAAGACAAATCGAAAAAACTGATTCGAAACCCAAATCAAGTCGAGCCAGAACCATAAAGAGATACAAACCCGGACAAGAGCAAATCAAAATCGAAATCGAAATGAAAAAGAAAGAACTTTGATAAAAGCATCAGAAGGAAATGTTAGATTTGGAGTTGGAAATGAAACTGGTGGAGATGAAGGCAGAGGAAACTACTTCCGAAGAGAAATCGGAGTCGACAGGTACAGAGTCAAGAAAGGAAATACCTAATTTTGAAGAATGGGTTGATGGTAAGTGTCCATGGGATAGCAGCCGTCAATCAGTGTTACCGGCAAAGGATTTACGAAAGGTAGTACCTATTTCTAATACTGAACAGATAGCTTCGTCACAACTAGCCAAAATACTAACAAGACAATCCATGCCAAAGGATTTGCCCCCATTCGGTGGTGATCCCGTAGTATGCCAAACTTTATTTTTCAATATAAGAATACAACTTTATTTTTCAATACAAGGCTACTCCAAGGAGGAGAATCAGATAAGACTCCAAAAATGTCTGAAGGACATGCTAGGAAAATTGTGGAAAGTTATTTTGCCTCAAAACGTTGACAAAGTTATTGACATTTTACAAAACCGATTCAGACGTCCTGAGCACATTATTATGATGTTATTGGATAAATTAAAAAGTTTTCCTAGTGTAAAACAAGATACATTAGATATGCTTATTGAATTTCCTGAAGAAATGACAAACTTTGTCGGTATTATTGAAGCGCTACATGAGGAGGAACACTTACGGAATTCTATTTTGCTTCAGGAACTTTTGAGTGAATTTTCCACAAACCTGAAAATTAAATGGATCGAACACATCTCTAATAAAACTCCACAAAATCATAAGTTGGTTGAGTTTAGTTTATGATTGGATCAAAAAGCATCCGTTGCTTGTCGAATTATTCTGCCTAAAGTGACGACTGATTTCAAAACCAACAACCATAAATTCAAACAGAGAACTCTAGTCAAAAAAGACTTTACGATGACAACCACTGATTCACCTATAGAAAATAAAAGATGCATATGTTGTGGTAATGAACTACACCATCTCAGTAAATGTTCTAAATTCAAATCCATGACAAATTAAGATATGTGGAATAAATAATCGTTCTAAACCTCATAATCATAAAACTGAAATTTCAGAAAATAATTATATTCATCGTATGATCGCAAATGAATCCGAAATCAACTGTCATATTTCAACAAATACGAATGTATTATTGAAAGTTGTACCCGTGACAATAAATCGTAGAGAAAAATCCCTGAACACTCATGCACTTTTAGATGTTGCCTCGACTGTGACCTTGATTGACCAGGATTCAGCTGACCAATTGGAACTTGACGGACCTCAGCATCCTTTATATATTCAATGGACGAATAATCAAGTGAAGCAGCAAGATGACTCGAAGATTGTGTCATGCAACATCAGATCACCACAGAATGGTAAGAATTTCCAAATTTGTCATGCCAGAACCATTGAAGGAATGTCCTGGCCATCGCAAAGTGTTAATATGATGAAGATTTCCAGTGAGTATCCTTTTATTGACATTAAAATTCCATCAATGATCGATGCAAAGCCCGAACTATTGATTGGTTGAGATAATTGGCCACTCTTGATCAACAGAAAAGATATAACTGGCCCCTGGAATGGTCCAGCTTTGAGTAAACAAAATCTTTGATAATGGTCACGTATGCTTCATTAATCATGGGGAAAACGACGACTTGGACATTATTCATGACATGGTGAAACAACGATGGCAAATTGACAATTTAGGTATGGGAAAGATCACCAAGTCAAGAGAAGATATAAGGGCACAAAACATTTTGGATACAACAATGAAGAGAAAAGGGAAGAGGTTTGAAACAGGACTTCTATGGAAACATGGAAATGTGATTCTTCCAGAGAATAAATCGAATGCGATGAAGAGACTGCTTTCTATGGAGAGAAAAATGGACAAAACCCAGATTTCGGAAAAGCCAATTGCGAGAAAATGGTCGATTTGGAAAAAAGGGCTACATAAAAAAACTCTCCGAGGAAGAAGTCAAAATGGATAATACGAAAACTTGGTTTTTGCTAGATTTCGGTGTATTCAATCCCAATAAACCAAATAAGTTGAGAATTATTTTTGATGCTGCATCCAAATCAAACAGAATAAGTCTGAATTACTTCCTTCTTACTGGTCCCGATTTATATAATTCTTTATATAATATTCTACTAAATTTTGGAATAAAAAAATATGCATTTACTGCAGATATAAAGGAAATGTTTTTCCAAATCGGTGTCAGACAAGAAGATCGTCCCGCTCAAAGATTTCTCTGGAGAGATATGGATCGCATCTGTTCGCCAAATATTTTTGAAATACAAGTTGTTTTCTTTGGTTCAACTAGTGGGCCCTGTTTGGCTCTAGAAGCGAAAAACAGGAACGCTTACGATTTTGTAAATCAGTTTCCAGAGGCATCACGAGCTATTATAGAAGACCACTACATGGATGACTATCTGGGAAATGCTGATTCTGAATTTGAAGCCATAAAATTGATCCAGGACATAATTTTCGTACACAAACAGGAAGGATTCATGATTTGTAACTGGATTTCAAATTCAAAAGCAGTATAAGGAGGAATCGACGAGGAACTGGTAGCTCAAAATGGGTTAGATATTGGAGCCAATGCGGAAACAAGAATGGAAAGAATTTCAGGAACTTGGTGGAACCCCCAAGAGGACAATTTTGGCTTTCAAACAAAATTTCATAAAGTCAATGAACATATTCTGAATAATCAACAACGTCCAACAGAAAGAGAAGTACTCAAGGTCGTAATGTCAATTTTCGATCCACTTGGTTTCATAGCAAATTTTATTATTCATGGAAAAGTGTTACTCCAGGAAATTTGGAAAAATAAACTTGATTGGGATAACGAAATTACCGGTGACTTGAATGACAAATGGGTTTCATGTATCAATGCTTGCAAACTATTAACAATTTCAGAGTTCCTCTACAGTATTTTAGTTTGGAGAGAGATGGTAGTACTATTCAATTATATGTTTTTCAGATGCCTCAGAAAGATGCTATGCGTAAGTTGCATATCTGAGGATAGAGGGGAAATGAAATTCGAACAGCCTTTGTGAGTGCAAAAACAAGAGTTACATCTCTGAAGCCTGTATGCATCCCAAGGTTGGAATTGCAAGCAGCTTTAATGGGAGCACGACTGGGGCACTCACTCAGCTCTACTCTGAGGTTCGAAATCTCTCAGGTTATATATTGGACAGATTCAAAAACTGTGTTACAATGGGTTCGATCTGAAGCTCATAGGTTCAAAGTTTTTGTACCTCAGCAACTGGCCGAGATACATGAACTGACAATCATGACACAGTGGAAGTACGTACCATTAAAACAAAATGTCGCGGATGAAGCGGCGAAAAGAATAAAATCCCTCGATTCCTCTGACAGGAGTACATGGTTATTTGGTCTTCAATTTTTGAGCAAAAAAATCGAAAATTGGCCCAAAGAAAAACCTATGAAGTCAGGCGAGAGAAATCAAGATATTTTGGAAATAAAAAATGATAACGTTTTTGTAAACTTCTTCAAGGAAGACTTGATAGTCCTGACCCACAGATATTTTCAAAATGGAATGGTATTAGAAGAGCCACAGCATGGATGCTTAGATTCATTGGAAATTGCCGAGGTAGTAATGAACACACTGGGGAACTCATGGTCTCAGAAATTCAAAATGCGGAAAAGTCATCTACAGAAAAATTCAGATTGACGCATTCTACGAAGAATTAACTTCACTGAAAAAAAAATAAGTATTTACACAAATCTAACAGACTTCATACTTTCTCGTGCGAGTTGGACAAAGATGGTATAATAAGACTAGGAGGAAGATTGAACAATTCAAGACAAGCCGATGAAGACATGAAAAAAACCATCATTTTGGATCCGAAACATAAGTTGACAAAATGAATTATACATTTTTATCATGAACAGGCATTCCATCATGGCCAAGAAACGGTCATCAATAATTTGGGGTTTTTTTTTTTGATTTTACATATTTGACAAGCAGTTAAAGACATAAGGAAATCATGTCAAATGTGTGAAAACAGAAATTTTGCCAAAAACACCCATCTTGGGACAATTACCATTATATCGTTTGGAACCTACAGTAAGGTGCTCCATTAAAATCGGAGTGGACTATTTCGGACCGATCAATGTTGCTGTGAAAAGAAGCAGAGAAAAAAGATACGGGGTGATTTTTACGTGTATGGTAACAATAGCCATACATTTGGAAATTGCACATACTCAGGACAGACAGTTTTATTCATGTACTTCGCCAATTTGGTTGTAGATGAGGATTCCCTGAAGAAATCCACAGCGATAATGGAAGTAATTTCAAGTCAGCAGAAAAAGAACTTTCATAGCATTGATGAAATTGAATCAGACAGAAATCAACAAATTCTGCAGTATGAAAAACATCAAATGGATTTTCAATCCACCGTCAGCTCCACATTAGGCAGGAGCATGGAAAAGATTGATACAATCCATGAAAAAAATTATGGAGGAAATGTTGACAACCAGATTTCCACAAGAATACGTTCTCCGAACAGTATTTGCTGAAGTAGAAAATATAATTAATTCCAGGCCATTGACTCACGTATCTGTCGACTCTGATGACTCTGAGGCTTTGACACCTAATCATTTTCTGATTGGAACACATTTTGCTGCTCTACCTTGCACATCCACCAGAGAAAGGGATCTGAATTTTCTTTCAAAATAAAGGGCTCCACAAAAATTGGCATACTTTTTTTGGAAGAGATGGACTCTAGAATATTTACCATTTCTTGTGAGAAGTAAGTGGTTCGAAGAAAACAGTCCAGTCCAGAAAAATGATATTGTGGTGGTGGTAGATTCAAATGGTCGGAGGAATATTTGGCAAAAAGGAAGAGTGATACAGGTTTATCCCGGTAACGACGGCAAGATTAGGGTGGTGGACGTGAAATTTTCAAATGGAAACATTCTTCGCCAACCCGTTTCGAAGCTCTGTGTATTGGACGTCGAGAAGAAAGAAGAATAATTGTCCTTGTTTTTCTTTTAACTGTTGGAACAATTACTGGGGAGGAGAATGTTACTGTTGTTTTCATTTTTATTATTGTTCAATGATGAATATAGAAGTAGTTCACGAAAAAACAAAAAAAGAAAGAAAAAGACAGATAGTGAATAAATATTTTCGAATTGACAGGTTTTGACTTTTCCTAAAAACAGGAATACTATTAAAAAGCCTTTCGAGCCGATACTGAAGATATTATTCCAGGTAAGCAGTAACATCGTCACTTGAGGATATCTCAGCTGAAACTATATATAACCAAACCTTATCGCGAACCGATACTGGCAGATGTCTTGTTGCTCTCCCGTTTCGAAGATTTTCGAGATATTGCTTTGAAACGTTTTCACTCTCTGGAGCGCCGCTTCTGAAATCTCCTGTAATTTATGCCGAATATTCTGAATTCATGAAAGATTACATCTCTTCTAATCATATGGAATTGATTTCTGGAAATGAAATGTGTTCTCGTTTTCATTATATTCCTCACCATTGCTTCTTGAAACCAGGAAGTTCCACAATCTCTTACGAGGACCCAAATTGCAGCCCGACCTTGTTAATATTCTCCTGAGATTTCCCCTTTACCCTATTTGTTCACAAGTGATATAAAACAAATATATCGGCCAATTTTCGTCACTAAAAATCACCAGGACCATCAAAGAATTCTATGGAGGTTTTCTCCTTCAAAACCTATTCAAGATTATCGACTCAAAACAGTGACGTATCCTCCTTATCCTTACCTCGCAATGAATACGATTAGTCGATTTGCAAAGGAATATAGGTATGGAAGTCCTCCCGTTGCTGGCATTTTTTGAGAAAGATATATTCGCTACCAGAGGCACTCAAACTTCACCGATTTGATTCGAATTCTCGATAAGGTTGGTTTTGAATTACGCAAGTGGGCAAGCAACAGTCCCTAATTGCTCTCTCACTTACCAGCTTTCTCTTTACAGTTACAACCCCTAGTACTTGATCTAGAACCCGATTCGGTAATCAAAATTTTAGGCCTTCAATGGAATCCAGTTTCTGATTAATTTTCATACGAAGTTAAACCCCCCAACAAACCCTGTACAAAAAGATCTATATTGTCCGAATTGGCAAGAATTCACAATCCGTTGAAATTTCTAAGTCCTGTTGTGCTTTCAATAAATAATATCATCCAGATTTTATGGAGTATTGGTATATATTGCGATAGTGCTCCCCCTGAAGGTATAGGTAAACTTTGGGCTCAGCTGAAATCTGAATTTGGTGTTTTGTCTTCAATCCAAATTTCCCGCAACATTATGTCATATTGTTTTTATCTTGCCAACTGCATAGGTTTGCCGATGCAAGTCCGAAGGGCTATGCGGCTGTGATTTACATCAGGATTGTGCATAGCGATCATCGTATTACTACACATCTCATATGTGCCGAGTATCACTACAAAGAGAATATCTATACTTCGTCTCGAGCTTTGTGGTGCCTTATTATTATCTGATTAAATTTGTTACGCTCGAAGGGTTTTAAAAAAAAACTCGAATTTTCTCAAGTTTTTGCCAACTCCGATTCCACCATAGCTCTAGCATGGATAAAAAGTAGTCCTCATAAATGGACATGTGTTGTCTCCAATTGTGTCACTTGAATTCAAGACAATGTTTCTCCGATCCATTGGCACCATGTGTCTTCGGAAAACAACCCGGTGGATCCAGCATCCAGGGGTTTGTTTCCATCGGAACTTCTCACTAATTCTTTGTTGTAGGCGGGGCCATCTTGGACAGTTGGCCCTTGGCTATTCTCCAGAGTTCACAATTAAAATAGTGCGCTATCTGTTGCTGATTTTGAACTAGCTGAGTTGTATTTGTTAAGGTTTGCTCAGATTGATTCCTTCACTCATGAACTTCCCCTTATTCGGAAAGGGAAACCCCTTCCCAAATGTCATCCAAAACTAACACCCTTTGTTGATGAAGAAGGTGTATTGAGGGTTGGGGGACGCTTAGTCTTTTCCAAATTTTTCCAACAAAAACCCAACTCTCCTCGCTAGCAATCATAAGTTCAGTGAATTAGTCGAATGTCATCCAAAACAAACACATTCCATGATGAAAAAGGTATATTGAGAGTTGGGGGACGCTAAGTCTTCTCAAAATTGTATTTTCAACAAAACATCCAGCCCTCCTCGCTAGCAATCATAAGTTCACTGAATTGGTTATTCAGCTGACACATAATAAATATCTGCATCCAGGATATCAAACATTGCATCATTTACTCATTGAGAGATACTGGATATTGAGTCCCAATCGAACCATTCGTAGAATTCTGTCAGAGTGTTTTAAATGTTCAACCCGTCCGCTCCACAGCCTATCATGGGCAATATTTCTCACTATAGGATTTCTCGAATAAAACCATTTTCTGAGGCGGGAGTAGACTATGTAGGTCCATTTTCCATTACGTTGGGACGAACTCGCGGTTCCAAAGTGCACAAGGCCTTTATATGCATGGCAACCAAGGCTATTCACCTAGAGTTGGCGCCCGACCTCACGAGTGATGTCTTTCTTGGAGCGTTGCGGCGCCTCGTTCCTGTAGTCATATCTAAAGTGATCAGGTAACGAATTTTTGTGGTGCTGCCAGACAAATATCTGACCTGATGCAAACCGCTGTCGAGGCTGGAGGTATCCAGTTCCACAGAAACCCTCCGCTTTTCCCTAATTTTGGAGGTTTATGGGAGGCGGGAATAAAATCGGTTAAGGAGCACCTTATTCGCGTGATTGGAGAACAACTCCTCACATATGAGTAGTTTTATACAGTATTGACATAAATCGAAGCAATTTTGAAATCAAGGCCATTAGGGACCATAAGCTCCGACTCCCGGTCATTTTTTGACTCTAGCCCCTCTTAACTCCTTGCCAGATGAGGACCCAACTAATATCAAAATGGGATGTTTAGGATGATGGCAGATCGTTCAGAAAATTCAACAATCGATCAGGTTGAAATGGCACCGGGAATACCTTCAACGATCGAAATGGACGGATCCATCTGTTCCTATTAGAACCGGTGATTTGGTTCTTTTCAAAGATGACCTCTCACCCCCATTGAAGTGGCATTTAGCTCGAGTAGCTGAGGAACACAGTAGTATAGATGGTATTACACGAGTTGTTACTGTTGAAACTGCTAAAGGGGCACTCAAGCGTCCTGTTACGAAGGTATGTCCCCTACCTTCTATAGAACAATAGAGTTCTGTTCGACTATAAGTATCTCTTGGATAATTTTTTGGGTGAAATTTCTCGCATAATTTTAGGTGCGCGGTTATGACGCGTCTTGACGCTTT
This sequence comes from Gonioctena quinquepunctata, assembly GCA_018342105.1. Taxonomy (NCBI): domain Eukaryota; kingdom Metazoa; phylum Arthropoda; class Insecta; order Coleoptera; family Chrysomelidae; genus Gonioctena; species Gonioctena quinquepunctata. The sequence continues at coordinate 31,937 of JAFIRS010005747.1, read as the reverse complement.
TTTTCTTTTTTTGTTAATAATATAATAATTGATTTTGCCAAGGGATTGTATATTCGTATTGTATATTGCAAATGGGAATTTTTCATTTGCATTCTTCAACTCTTCCATCCTGATTTTGCGCGTGAGGTATCACACAGGCTGGTATAGTCACTTTTGGGAGTGGGCAAAGACGGAAGAGAAGTAGTGTGAAGAGAGACCAACGAGTTCCTAGATCTCTTGGAAAGAACATAGAATATTTAGTTTTTCTCGAGTTGGTATTCTCTCATTATTGATATAACGTTCATTACTCAAGATATTCCTTAAAATAAGTGTGAATGTGATTAGCGGCGGTACTGCCAGGAAGACTAGACGAAGTATCTATTGGCCGAAGATCAGATTCCCGACGGAGGCACATGGATGAGTGACGCTTTGATCAGTTCTGTGTGTTTGCGAATTTCCCAAATATTAAATTTAAACAGTGCACTGAACGTACAACTGTTGTATTCGGCTCATTTGCAGTATAAAAAAAATGCAAGGGGTTATTTCATAAATTAAAGGAGTTGAAATGGCCTAATATGGAAAATAGAAGGTTTAATCACATGGGTTGCTTCTATAACAAATTAATTCTTAAAAAAACACCAGCATACTTATTCGAAAAAGTATCATATCGCACAGATGTCCACAACTTCAATATAAGGCGGTAAACCATTCCAACGATTCCCATTACAAAACAATGTTTGAACGGCCGTTTTCCTATAACATTGCAACGTGCATAAACTATCTGTAAAATCTCTCCTCGATAGCTCAAAACAAAATGCAAAAATATTCTACTAGATACTCAATTGCCGTAAGCTACCTTTTTCTCTTTTTTTTCTCTTTATCCTTCTCTCTTCCTTCTCTTTCCTCCTTTATCTCCACTCTTCTCTTTCTCCTAACTCAATTCCTTTCTCAATTCATTTCTCCTCTTTTTTTACCTACCATTAATTTTTCACATCTCTAGAAACAAATGGAAACTTTCAATTCAAATTATTAATGTACGCTTTGGCCAATCAAAACATTGTTATAGTGGGAATATTCCACCTAGGAAATTGCCGCGGGAATAATTTGAACTTATTGTCCTACAACGTATATTTTTTATTTGACGTCTGTCATTAATTCGCATGAAAAGTGAGAAATGAATCAAAACTGGTTCAGTACATTGTAAGATTATGCGAGGAAATGTGTTTATGATCGTAACATAAAAAATAATCTATAGAATACCACACGAGAGTTCGATAAAGTAGAAAATAATTCTCCAGATTTCTTTCTCAAACTTGCTGCCGTTTGGCAATAGCCACTTGGGCTCGTTGGGCTCTCGTATCTATTGCCTGGCAACAAGTTTTCGAAAATATGTCGAATTATTTTCACTTTATTCTCACTGTGATATTACAACTGATAAAATTGACAACTGAAAAATGTGTTATTAATCCGAATAGCAGTGGTGGAAGATCAGAGGTGGATGCCTTCCACATTCTGAACCAATTAGGCCAATTGTTTGTCATAAAATACTGATACCAACTTGTAAACTGTATATCCATTTCCACTTAATATGATGAACAATAAACGTACTATTATTATTTTTAGTAATTCAAGATGGCGGATCCAAGATGGCGACGACTTCTGTGGGGGTTTTCTCGGTCGAAATTCATGAATTCAAGATGGCGGTTTCAGGAAGGCGATGTATTTTGTTATGATGGCCCGATTCCATTCAAAATAGGTATGTAAGTTTTTTTCGGGTCGTAGATTATGAATATTTGTCAGAAATCAAGAGGATGATGGATTTCATAAATGACTTCAAAGAATTGAATAAAAATTATTGAAACAAAAATTAAGACAAGCTTTCATACAAAAAAGGAAAACAGATCCAAAAGCTTGCCGTGAATATAAATAGGTATTTTTGCGTGGCAAGATTTTGGATCTGTTACTCACAGAATAAACTAGGTCAAACAAGTGGAGAAATAAGTTTTTTCTTTTTAGTGCATTTGTATAAAAGCTTGTCCTAATTTTTTTCTCGATCATTTGTATTTAATTCTTTTCAGTCATACATGAAATCCGTCATTATATTGAATTCTGATAAGAATTCATGATCTGTGACCTCAAAAAATCCACATACCAATTTTGAATTGAATCGGACCATAATAAAAAACACGTCGTCTTCTTGGAGCCGCAATCTTGAGTTGATGAATTTCGAGAAATCATGATGTTCGACTCCAATAACCCCTACACACCAATTTTGAATGTAATCACGAAATAATCTATAATCCCAAAAGTCGTCGTCATCTTGGATCCGTCATCTTGAATTCGTGAATTCTTACAAAAAAATCATGATTTTCGACCCCAAAAACCCGCACGTACCAATTTTGAACGGAATCGAACCATGATCACAAAACTTGTCCGCCATTTTGGAAAAAATTCCATAAGGCATTGTCACCGGAGTTATGCCACCTGCCAAATTTCATGGTAATCGGACAACTAGAAATGAGTCTAAATTCAATTGCAAGATTTGAACTGAACATACATGCATATGTGAAATCAAATAAAAGCTTGTAACAACATTTCATTCTGTCATTCGATCGGCCAGGTTTTTACAGCCAGCTCTTAGACGTGAGTAATTATTTGTTTTGGGACGAATATTCGCCCCAAACAAATCATTTTTGAATTTTGAAGAAAAAAATGAAAATGAAAGTTGCCAGAGCGGGGGTTTGAACCGACGCTACCTTTCTTGAACCAGTTTAAATCTGGTGGCTTAGACTGCTCGACCAACTCGGAAGATACTTTATGTTGAAAGTATTACCAATCTGTTGCTACATTGGTTTGGTTACTTTTTCTGAAAAAAGGCCATACCAAACGTAGGCACATTATTTGCCCAGGCAGTCACTGATTTTGACATTTTAAAAACATTTCATTCTGTTACTCCATTGACCAGGTTTTCTGCAGCTTGCCTTGGACTATTTGATGTGCATGATCTAAATTCCCACAATGGAACGGGATAACGGAAAACCAGATAACGGGATAACGGGAAATGGGATAACGGGATAATGAGAAACAAGATAACGGGAACCTGGAAAAAAACACAGGCATAAGCTAGATAGAACAACACAAAGAAAAACATGGAAAAAAATACAAATTCTACGCGGACAAAGTCGCATGTACTAGCTAGTTAGTACGTAAATTCGAATTTTAGCTTTAGCTTTTCGATCCTGTGTGACGCTGTCGAATTCGTCAGTATTTTCAGAAAATTTTAGGTTACATTTCTATGGTAATCACTTTTGATACAACGAACAGGTACAGAAAACAGTATAAAAAGACAGTATCGGTCTAGAATTTGCTTCTCGTTTGCATGAAGAACAACACAATAACTCTACTGTGGGCCCGTATATAAGAGAGTTTACCATTGAGAAAATAGGAACACATGATCTGGAAATATCTGGAGATGCAAAGCAAGAATTAGAAGTAAAAATAAAAATAAAATAATATCATAAATAGCAATACATATGGTATAGGGTGCAATTTAGATGAATTTCCAGTATTCATAGAGAGCCTGAACAACTATATCGATTGCATAGTTCTAACAGAAACGAAACAGATTCCTGATATAAGTGTTCAATATCGATGGCTATAAAACTTTGTATAATTATTCTTAGACTAAAAACTTTCTTTGGAAAAAAATCCTTTTCAATAAATGCTTTCTACAGATCACCTGCTAGTGATGTGATTACCTTAATCGATGAATTGAGGGACATTTTAGAAAATGAAAACGAGATCACAGACTACAAGGAAGATTTAGGAGATATTATTATTGACATTGATACAAACAAATGATTCAAAAACCTTAACATGGTTATAGATCGGCTATTAACACCTCCACTAGAATACAAAAACTCTTGCACCTGTCTAGAGCATATATTTGTCCATACAAAAAACTCAAATTATGATTCCATAGTACCTTTGACAATCGCGACATCTACCGCGGACCATTACACTACCTTGTTGCAGAGTCTTAAATGCTGGAAGAAATACGAAAAATAATCCCAAAAATAACTGTATTAAGCATATTAATGATAAAAAATTAGTTGAAAATATTCGAATTACCAACTGCGATGAAGTCATGTTATATAATATATACGAAGCAATTGAAATGAGAACCATAAATACGAAAACTGAGATGCATATTATATAGATATAAAAAATAGTGGAATACCTAAATTTGAAAATGAAAATCATCGTATACCGAAGTCTAGTGGAATCTCATATAGACTATGGAATCATTGGGTGGGGAGGTGTTTCCAAAACACACTCTAATGCATTGCAGGTGTCACAAATTTCTAAAATAATATCCAATAAATATAACAAATATCCCACTGATCTGTTTCATTTCGAAACGACCATACTAGAATATTCGACAGTTATTCTATTAAGAAGCAAATATAAAACAATACTCAAATACGGATGAATTAGAAAGTCCCACACATGACTATCAAATATGAAATGAAAAAAATATGTGACACCGGCAAAGAACAAAGACATCGGTCTGAGAAGCTACATGTACTTGGGGACCAAATTATTTAATTGCCTACCTAAAAATATTAAACAAACAAAAACACTGAACAAATTCAAGATCAATATAGAAGAACACATCAGAAGTATATCAAGAAAAGAGATACATGAGCTGATTGAATAACTGTAATAAAGACTCCAATATTTATTTTTATTTTTTTGTCCTCTTTTATTTCAAATGAACTTATATACATTCTCATTCCAAAATAAGTCACTCTGAATTTTGTCCATTAACTTTCATATTACTACAATTACCTATATTTTGCAATTTTATACTGTATATTCTACACTTTATTATTTATTATTATTATTGTTATTATTATTATTTGTACTGTTGACTGCCACAAGACCAATCACTACAGAATTTCTTTCCCGAAATATGACCATGTCGAGTTCAAAGACTTTGTTTGTAAAGAAATGGTTCCATTTGTGATATATGCAGATTTTTAATCAATTTTAGAACCCTTCGCTGATGATGCAACCAAGTCCAAAACGTCAAAATACCAAAACAAAATTCCCTATAGCACAGGTTTCTACTTCAAATGTAGTTACAATGACAGTCTTTCATATTACGATAGCCTCGAGGTTTGAATTCGATGGAATGGTTTGCGGAACAGTTAATACCCATCGCGAAATTTGTCGAAGAAAGATATTGAAAATTGTCCCCATGTCTGTCAATCCTATTCGTTTGCCAAAAAACCTTTCGACAAAGACCAAAAAATTGTTACTGACCATTATCATTTTACGTGTGAGTTTAGGTGTCGGGCCCATAATACTCCGTGTAACTTCAATTATAAAAAATCCTTTGTGGTTCCCATTGTTTTCCATAATTTGACTGGGTACGACAGTCATTTCATCATTGGTGATATTGCGAAACGAGGCATGGTGAGTATCCTTCCAATAAACAAAGAGAAATAGATTTCTTTCACTCAACACGACGAACAGATAGACATTGAATTTCGATTTATCGATTCTCTCAGATTCTTGAGCTTAAGCCTGGACGAGTTGTTGTGCATGCTCATGGTCGAAGGTAACTGTAATACAAATTTCAAGATTTAAATAATTATAATATATTTATTTAATGAGTGAGCTCATTTACAATTCATGTTACTATGAGGATGTTCAGTAGATATACCACACTTTTTGAAAAGACCATATTCAGTGCAACAAACCAACCAAAGATTGGATTGTCACCTTATTTTTCCACCTTGAGAAATACTACAAACTAAGAAATTCTTTGAACTGAAATAACCTAATTACTACTAAAGCTGATACCTAATATACAGAAGGATACGTGATTTCCTACAAATAAAGTTGTTGTTATATTTTGGAATCAATAGCTAACCTGTCTTCTAGTTATATATATTTTACTTCCTTTTTTGAATGAAACTACGTCAAGAAAGTTCAAATCTCTAGGTAGGGCATTCGTTACCTTGCAAATGACATAGGAAAATGACCTTTCAGATATAGATGTCTTGTGTTTAGGAATCGTCAGTCGATCTTTATGACGTATGTTGATGCTATGTACTTCTGCGCGAAATTTCTGTTTTTGGTATAAATATACAGGTGTTTTGAGCTTCAGTACGTTATGAAATGAACAGCTACTATTGAATAAACAGCTACTCCGTTTTTCAATACTCAACCACTTAAGCTCGGTAAGTTTTTGTGAGATATGTGACCGTCTTTTCATATTATAAAAAAATCTTAGGCAAAACTTCTGAATTTTTTGTAGTCGATCCTTATTGTGCTTGGTTAAACAAGGTCCGTAAATGACATCAGCAAACTTGAGGTATGATAAAACTGGTGCTCCACATAATATGGTTTTAGTTTTCAAGTTCAGGATATTTTTGTTCGCAAAAATAAGTTTGAGGCTGCCAAAAGCTTTTTCACGTGGATATCAAATCTTAAATCAGTGTCAAGTAGGAGTCCAAGATTTTTAGCCATTGTAGTCGTAGGTATGATATTATTATCTATATGTATCTTTAATTCATGATTGTACCGATCTCTTAAAATTTTAGGACCAAAAAGCATCACTTGGGGTATTTTCGAGTTGGTGAATCAATTCTTCATCTGGAAGTTGGGAGGAACGGGATTGACTCATGTAGTGATTATTAATTTCATTTACATCTGCCAAGTTCGAGAGAAGATCTGCATTACATTTTTTGGAGTTGATATTGAGATTATTCAGTTCAAGATAGAGATGTTTAGTGTTTTTGTTTTGATTGAATGAGTAATTGAGATAGGCTCTTTTCGTTGTGGATTGAAATATTAGTTATATTTCTCAACAGTTTAAAATAGTCCCAGTGTGACTTGTTTTTCCTTTTTTGTAATTTTGAAGAGCTCTATCCCGAAGTTTTATGAGTAGTTTGACGTTATTAGTTATCTGAGGGTTGTATTTCTCATTACGATGCAATGTGATTCTGGTTACAGGGGCATGAGTGTCAAGCAGATCAGTTAAGATTTTATTGAAGATATGTGATTTGGATTCCAGGCTGTCTGAATTATATTATATTATTATATTATGGAAAGGAGCTCTGTTCATTCTGTTCATTCTGTTGAGTCTATATGAAGCAAATCGGTACGTTCTGCTATCCTATAGTTGAGTTTCAATAAAACTGTGCTATGATCCGAATTTATGTTGGTATTTGTGAGAATAAAACAGGAGTTACCTTCAATAGATTCAGAGCATATGAAGAAATCTAAAAGGGTTATGAATTACGGGAGATTATTGTTGGAGTGAGTCTCAACCAGTTGTATCAGTCCAAAGGAATTCAGTACATTGTTGAGTAGACATGAGGCTGGTGACTGAATTCGCGACAAGTCAATGTTATAGTCTCCTGAGCAAATTAATTGATCATGTGTAGCAAATATATGCCCTATGCTATCCTCAAATTCATTGAGGAATATATTGACCTTTTGTTTGGGTGGTCTATAAATTACCCCGATCGCAGTTGATGTGTCATTTACGTTGATTTTTACCCAGAGCTGTTCAGTATCAGAGATAGTAATAACGTCATTAATTTTTGCCGAAATGATTTTAGATTTCACGTACATAGCAACACCTTCGCCTTTGTCGGGACGATCACTCCTGAATAAACTATATTGTTTCAGAGATAGCTGTTCATCTGGAACACTGTTACTCAGCCAAGTTCTAGTCAAACATATAATGTCGGGATCTTTATCACATAGACATTCTTTCAGCTCTCCTAGATGGGGAACCAGTGATCTGATATTCAATTGAAAAATAGTATTTACTCATTTTGTACACCTTATACACCTGCAACGACAGTGAGCGAGAACAAAAATTAGAAATAAAAAAAAGAAAGAAATAACAAAGAAAGAACAAGAGTGAAAAAAGGTTTCAAGTAATTATAATTATTAATAGTTACAGATTTTATCACTTCATTACTCTCTGCTGATATCTGGTTGCTCTTTCACTTTCGTCACCTGATACAGAAATAGTTCTGGTTAGTTTTTTCTTTCCTTTTCCCTGTCGTACATTGGGCTGTGAGCTATCCATCGAAGACGAAGCCTTGTCCTCATCTAGAAGATATGAGTCCTCAGGAGTTCCTGGTGCACTATGTGATATTAGTTTTCTTGGTTTCATCGCTGAATCGTTATCGAATTCCTTCAATTGGTTGACTTTATAAGTATCCCCATTAATCTGCAATGTATTTCATTTTATTTTGGCATTGAATTTTTTCGCTTTCGCTTCATTCTGATGTTTCAACAGAAGTTTTTGATCGTCCCTATCCTCTTTGCATAGGTCTTGTGCAATTTATATGCCCTTACCCTTGAGTTCTTTTTTAAGATATCGTGTACACACTATTTTGATGGGAGGTATTAGTTTCTCACTTCTCAAGTGGAATATGTATCTCATATCATTCACAGTGAGTTCGATTTCCAGTAATTTATTGGGTATGATAACAGATTGGTTGATGCTTTGACGTGTTTATTGTATTATATATGGTTTTTACTCAAGAGTTTACCGTAATGTCTACAACTGTTTTTTAATTTCTCCATCCTCTGCTTCAATTCAACGATTTAAGCAGACTGTTCTTCCAATTTCTGTGATAATTTTGTTTTTTTTTTCCAATTTTTAGGAATTCATTGTTCATAATTTTTTCACCAGTTTTAAAGGTATTAAGCGTCGTCTTCTCTTCCTTGTTTTATCTCATCTTTATTTTTGTTTCCCACTTCTTGAATTTTTTCCAATATTGTTTCTAGGAATTCAGCGTTCATAATTTCCCACCAGTTTTAAAGGTATAAAGCGGTTCGATGCGTTGAGAAATATTAAAGCAATCAACCGTACAGATAAATTATTTTTTTGTCGGTTTTTTGTTAGCAAAACCAATCTGTGTACTGAAATCGGTATGGTATGGTATGTCCAACAAATTATGATGGAAATTCAAGTATTTCACATCACACCACTAACTTTTTCGATCATAACTGAAACAATCTGATGGTATTGCCACTCACCTGTGAGTGAGCAGAAATTCACAGTTTAAATATCAATAGTTTCGAGTAATTCACAGTTTTAAACAGAGATCTATTCATGTGTGACTTCACGATATAGCTATTCAACTCGTAGTATGTAGTATGATGAAGAATTTTCATTATTCACGTGCAAAGTGGTATCCCCATACGACTTTGTGGATTCCATGGAAAAACTCGAGATGACAGCGTTGCAAGATATTAGCAAATTTCATAAACAGCTGAATGATTTCGAAATCTCCGAGCATGAATACCAACATGCTAAGAAGGCGTGGCAATCGTTAGATTTGGCAACACTGGGCGACTACACTGACTCACACATGAAGACAGACATTTTACTGTTATGCGACGTTTTGGAAAATTTCCGGCAATTGGGTCATGCCACGTCTGGACTCGACCCCCCTTGGTACTATATCGTGCCTGGCTATTCGTGGTCATGCATGTTGAAGTACACTGAATGCAAGTTGGAAATGTTCAAAGTCATGCTTCTTTTCATTGTAAAAGTGATTCGGGAAAGTTGTGTCAACTTGTTTTTTCGTTTAATTTTTGATTCATTTAGATTATTTCTCGCGTCGTCCCAAGCTGTTTGTATTTTCGCGTCGCCCCAAGTTGTTTGTGATCGGAATTTCAATTGAATTGGGTAATCATCGGAATTGTATACAGGGTCGATTTGAGAAGCAATATTCGAAGACAATCGACTTGTTTTTCCGAAGATTAGCTCGTATAAAGTATATCGAGTTTCAGTGTGGACCGTATCATTATATGCAAAACACCAATATGGAATCCATGAGCTCCAAGTGTCTGGGTGTTTTGGAGCATTTATGCGTAAATATGCACCCAAATTTGTATGCGTGTTCCCTAGAGCTCCCAGGGTTATATGCGGTTGAATTCATCCGATCCATTTTCAGCAGTTTACATGATTCCTTGAATGTAGACGCAAGGAATCATGTTCCCTGGTCGGTTAACACTTGTTCTGGGATGCCGAATCGCAGAATAAAATTTCCCACGAAGGAATTTGCAACAGTAACTGACTCTTCATTTTCCAACGGATATCCTTCTACAAATTTTGTTGGTTCACATTGCAATATCAGAATATATCGGTAGTTTCCCTGTCTTGTTCTGAGGGCCCCACCAAGTCAAAGAAAACTTTCTGAAACGTTGAACTAGCAGTTGTGGTTAGTCTCATGGGTTGTTTGTGCGGTCTACAATATTTATATTTTTTATGATCATCACAACGTTTTACGAATCTTTCGATATCTCTCCGGGTCCGGACCAAAAGTGAAGTTTCTAATATTATTATACATGCGATTGATACCCGCAAGTCCTCCCGTAGGTAACATGTGTTGAGTTTTTTTTCCAGTAATGTGTTGCTGAGCTCTAACAACATTTATTTGTATACCGATCTTTTTTATTTCATTGGTAATTTTCATATTTTTTTCAATAACGATGCGCATCGATTATTTTTGATTATAAATAGTTTTGGAATTCCATGTTTTTGGCAAATTTCCTACAAGTCTCTCAACGATGCACGGAATGACGTCATTGATCGAGAATTGTCTTGATTCAAGTAAATATGATTTGCCTTCTCATCATATAATATGTTCCCTATTTCAATATACTCATACTTGTTTATCTTTTCAAATTCGTCAGTCTTCATGTTGGTGTGTGAGGGTGGAGGTGTGCTCAACACTTTGATGAACGAACTTCCCGTTCCAAGCTCATCTACTAGGTGGCTATCAGTATTGTGGAAGTAAGTTTCATATTTTCATTTTGCTGTTACCGAATGCATATTATTACTATTACAGCTGGAACAAGGCTTCAAGAACGGCTGGCACGAGGTGATCCCGGCATCAATTCAATGGACGTTGCTTGCAAACATCACGACATTGATTATTCGCAAAGCAAATCGCTCGAAGATAGACACAAGACCGATAAGGTTCTCGAAGACAAGGTCGATAAAGTTTTCGCTTGGGAACGAGTCAAAACTAGAGATCCGGGTTTTGGAAAATATGCGAACGCTCTTCTCGTCACCAGAGCATTCGCAGTAAGGCTTCCTTCAAAAGATATGTTATCGAAAAGATCGTCTGAAACCGTCTTCCACTTGAAACGAGCCGCATCTTATGCCGTGAAAGGGACCCGAGAGGTCATCAAGAAATTGGTTGGAAATCGACGAATCAAAGTCTCTCATGATACCTTTCAAAGCGAAATCAGGTGGTGTCGTACCTCTGATACCGATATTTGTCGGTCTTAGCGCTCTTTGTGCACTGAGACGCGGCCATTGCCAAAACGGTCATGGATGCTAAGAATTCCCAAAATGAATTGGAAGAGGATAAACTTCATCACAAGGTCATGGAAGTCATAGGCAAGGAGGTGTACGTGAGGATGAATGTCAAAGGTGGCCACGGACTCTTCTCGGAAAAAATAAACAAACTTCCAATAACGCTACCCGATAGAGCCGCTGTACGACATCGATTTCGTTCAATATGCCAAACAATTGAAAACTTTGCACTTTCGAAGCGTCTTCATGCACGACACACTGCCATCTAGCGATCTTCGGAAGAACGACTGTGCCATCATCAACATGGACGAGTCACGAAACAGTGAAACTCATTAAGTAGCTCATCGAAAAACCAACAATAAAGTAGAGTATTTCGATTCGTTTGGGAATTTGAAACCGATGCAGGAATTGGTCAGATATCTGGATGGCGACGGCGGCTAAGTCAACAATAACCGCCAATATCAGACTTATCGTTTGTTTGAAGGTTGTAGACGATGTGGTAACTTGATTACTATCGTTTCGGACGTCCATCGTCTCAATGTATTTAAAAGGTTTTCACGACGTTTCGAATACTTGTATCTGCAATCGTCTTCAGGTGAATACTGACAAGTTTAGGTGAGACTTACCAATTTATATGACTGTCGGCGCAATGATGCGTTCAATTCCGCCATGTGCAGCGGTGCGTGTAATTTCGCGCGGTGTGGTGGTGCGTCAAGTTTCGCGCCTCTGCAGCCCGCCAGGAAGAGCAATCAGGGGTTTCCATACGTTCTTGATTTCAACGCTTGGTTGACTAAAGGCGTTATTGGCCTCGATGTAGGCGGCCTCTTTAAACTTTCGTTTGAACCAATGCTCCTCTCTATGTAGAACACTTGCGTCGTCCCATAGAACTCGATGGTGCTCATCCAATCTTACCGATAACGGTCTCTTTGTCTCTCCGATGTAGGAATCTCCGCATTCACATGGAACTTCATAAATGCAATTCTTACTGATTTCATTTTTGTTGTTAGGTTTGGTCTTGGTCAGGAAACTCTGTGAAGTACTGCTGGATTGGAAGCAGCTCTTGATGTTGAACTTGTTTCCGATCCTTCTGATCTTCTCGGAGACACCTCTGATGTACGGAAGGCAGATCACTGTGCTTTGTTGTTGCTCTTCAGATGTCTTCATTCTCCAGAGTTGTTTCAATACTTCTTCTAGGAGTTTCTTGGGATATCCATTCCGGTGGAGGTCCTCTCGGATGTGGTTTAATTCGGCATCTAGTGACTCCGCGTCGTTGCATATGTGCGTCGCTCTCTCCACCAATGTTCTCACGATCCCTCTCTTCGTCGAACTCGGATGGTTGGAGCTGTAACTGAGGTACTGCCCTGTATGTGTCTTCTTTCTGTAGACGGAGGTGCGAATTTCATTACCTATTCTCCCAACGTTCACATCGAGGAAGGGTAAGGCACTGTTGGTTTCCATCTCCATCGTGAACTTGATCGAATGCCTGATTCTATTAATTCCTGAGAAGAAATCCTGGAGATGTTCGTCTCCGTGATACCATATAATGAAGGTGTCGTCCACGTACCTCAACCACAGCTTTGGTTTGTATTCTGCCTCCCGTATAGCCAATTCCTCGAACCACTCCATGTATATGTTGGCGATGATTGGAGAAAGGGAAGATCCCATAGGGAGTCCGTCGACTTGAGAGAAGAATCGGTGCTTTTCCTGGAAATATGAGTTCTGTAGGCAGTATTCACCTGAAGACGATTGAAGATACAAGCAGTCGAAACGTCGTGAAAACCTTCTGAATACATTGAGACGATGGACGTAGGAAACAATAGTAATCAAGTTACCACATCGTCTACAACCTTCAAACAAACGTTGGAAACCCGGTACGGACCCGGCATCAGCGACAAGTTCAGAGGCTACGAAAGGACAATGATAAAACTTACCAAGGAGGAAACTCACATCCAGTTTCTACGAAGAGCCAGAGACAACAACATCATCCCAGACGGTTTCCAGGTAAAGTCACCTATTCCCGGGGAACGAGCACAACGCATCATGGAGCGGGCCAGTCACGCACTAATCAGGTCGCAGATCAACTATCACCGTTGGAAGAAAGAGATGCTGCTACAGGATGCCACTGCTAGATTCCAAGAAATCAGAGAGTACACCTTAGAGGAGGACAATCAACCCATATTTGCCAAGATTGAGAATAGATGCGCGGAATCCGCCAGGAACAAGAGAGGAGGCATCAGAAGAAATGGAATCGAATAGCAGGGAGAACACGGTCTCCACAAACCAGCAGCAAAGGTAAGAAAACCATTATTAATATCTCAACTAAACCACTTACAGGAGTAGAGGAGTCCCTGCTGGAAAAGGGATTGAACTTTGCAGTTGCACCTAAAACAATACCTATCCTGGACATTGTAAGCTCTGTAGAGTTAACCAGCAGCAGAATGAATCCCATCCAGGCAGAAGAAATCAGATGGAAAGTGAGAGAGACACTCGAGAAGGAGAAGAATCCCCGGAGTAACATCACTGCAGGGAAACAGAGGGCCCTAAAAATTCCACAAAACGATTCATCCATAAAGATTCTTCCAGCCGATAAAGGAAACGCCACAGTTATCATGGACACCACAACATATGATGACAAGATAGAGTCGTTACTCCACACAGGGAACTATAAACTCTTGAAGAAGGATCCGACACCCACTATAGAAAGGAAGATCTACAACACTCTGAGGAAATTCAAACACTTCATTCCAGACAACGAACGATCACATCTAACGCCACACTACAGCAAACCACCGCATCTCTACGGGCTTCCGAAAATCCACAAACCAGACATGCCACTGAGACCGATCACCAGCTCACGGAACTCACCAACCTACAAGTTATCGAAATACCTCCTACCGATACTACAACCCTTACAAGGAAATAGCAGTTCATACGTCGAGAATTCCAAGCACTCCGTTGACACCATCACAGATGTTGAACTTGGACCAGAAGATCGTTTCATCAGCTTCGACGTGGAGAGCCTTTACACCAATGTCCCTGTAGAGGAATCTCTCAGTATCATCAAAAGGAAACTCGAAGAGGATGACCAGCTGCACGAGAGGACTGACCTTCCTACCCACACAATATTGGAATTACTGCAGTGCTGCCTACAGAACTCATATTTCCAGGAAAAGCACCGATTCTTCTCTCAAGTCGACGGACTCCCTATGGGATCTTCCCTTTCTCCAATCATCGCCAACATATACATGGAGTGGTTCGAGGAATTGGCTATACGGGAGGCAGAATACAGACCAAAGCTGTGATTGAGGTACGTGGATGACACCTTCATTGTATGGAATCACGGAGACGAACATCTCCAGGATTTCTTCTCAGGAATTAACAGAATCAGGGATTCGATCAAGTTCACGATGGAGATGGAAACCAACAGTGCCTTACCCTTCCTCGATGTGAACGTTGAGAGAATAGGCAATGAAATTCGCACCTCCGTCTACAGAAAGAAGACACATACAGGGCAGTACCTCAATTACAGCTCCAACCATCCGAGTTCGACGAAGAGAGGGATCGTGAGAACATTGGTGGAGAGAGCAACGCACATATGCAACGACGCGGAGTCACTAGATGCCGAATTAAACCACATCCGAGAGGACCTCCACCGGAATGGATATCCAAAGAAACTCCTAGAAGAAGTATTGAAACAACTCCGGAGGATGAATACATCTGAAGAGCAACAACAAAGCACAGTGATCTGCCTTCCGTACATCAGAGGTATCTCCGAGAAGATCAGAAGGATCGGAAACAAGTTCAACATCAAGAGCTGCTTCCAATCCGGCAGAACTTTACGGAGTTTCCTGACCAAGACCAAACCTGACAACAAAAATGAAATCAGTGAGAATTGCATTCATGAAGTTCCATGTGAATGCGGAGATTCCTACATCGGAGAGACAAAGAGACCGTTATCGGTAAGATTGGACGAGCCCAAGAAATGGACTCAACGTGGAGAAACATCAAAATCGGGAATCGCTGACCACGCCTGGACTGAGCACCATCGAGTTCTATGGGACGATGCAAGTGTTCTACATAGAGAGGAGCATTGGTTCAAACGAAAGTTCAAAGAGGCCGCCTACATCGAAGCCAATAACGCCTTTAGTCAACCAAGCGTTGAAATCAAGAACGTATGGAAACCCCTGATTGCTCTTTCTGGCGGGCTGCAGAGGCGCAAAACTTCACTCCCCACCACACCGCGCGAAATTACACGCACCGCTGCACATGGCGGAATTGCACGCATCATTGCGCCGACAGTCATATAAATTGGTAAGTCTCACCTAAACTTGTCAGTATTCACCTGAAGACGATTGCAGATACAAGCATTCGAAACGTCGTGGAAACCTTTCAAATACATTGAGACGATGGACGTCCGAAACGATAGTAATCAGACTTATCAGTGCCGGATTCAGGAAGGGGCTATGGGACTATTCGCCCCCGGCGGTAAACTTCAAGAGGCGGCAAAAAGCGAAGAAAAAGCAAGCTGCAATCTTCAAATAAACGCGCAAATCGTGACCGCGGTGACCGCAGTATCAATAGGACACTATTTTGTGAAAGTTATATTCACTTTGATCTCAAGCGTCAGCGGTGCTTTAGGCGCATCAAAACAGGCGGTTGGCGGCTGCGGTACATACTTTTCTTTGAAAAAGAAGATGAAAAAAAAAGGCTAAAGCCACATTTATCAATGGCGCTTTTGCACAAATATATAAGGTAGGTATGTTAATATGTCAGAAGTTTGTGTTATTCATTATTTGCTACGAACAAGATTTTGACGGTTCATGCTATCTTCATTTTAGAATCAGTTTGTCTATTACAAAAACATAAAAAAAAATTCCCTCTGCCACCTTTACCTATACCACCCGGAATTCCAATGATCTCAGACTACCTTAACCTACATCATCCCTCATTGAGGACTTGATTGTGTTTAATGGCCTCAAGATGTATAACCATCTACCACATCACTTGAAAACTTTGGATTACATTCCTTTCAGAAAAACTCTAAAAGACCTCCTCAGTGTTAGACCCTATTATAGTCTGCAAGAGTTTTACAATGACAGTTCTCGAAAATATTTTTATACCTTTTTACCTTTATACTCTTTTTTTTATCATATTTTTATATTTTATAATTTACATGACATTGCCGTTTTTAACCGACTATGTTTCTATCCCTGATGATTAATAATGTCAGTGGTGAAAGGTCATTCTCAACTTTTATAAAATAATCAATATAAAACCTTTTTTAAGACAAGCTTTTATTCAAATGCACAAAAAAGTTAAAAAATAATTGCTTTGGATGTGAGTTGTAGATTCAAAAAATTGTCAGGCAGAGTTTTCATTTCGAATACAAAAGTGACAAGCTTTTCAATCTATAACTCACGGAATAACCTACGTTACACATCCAAAGCAATTATTTTTTACTCTTTAGTGCATTTGAATAAAAGCTTGTATTCAAGAAGGTTTTTTATCGATTACTTTATTTTGTGCTTTTTAGTACTTAATCTAGGCATTTTCGTTAAATCATCGTTTTTATGAGGCCTTTTTCTTGTAAGTTCTTAGCTTTCTAGTCATTCAATGAGGAGACCATCTAAAGATTAACTAATTCGCCATCTTGGAGTTGCCTTCTTCAGTTTATGAATTTCAACTGAAAATCAATAATCTCCGACTGAATTCATAATCTCCGACCCCAAAAACCTCGACATACCTATTTTGAATCGAATCGGTCCATAATTATAAAATTAGTCCGCCATCTTGACTTCGTGAATTTTGATGAAAAATTCATAATCTTTGACCCCGAAAACCCTCACATACCAATTTTGAATAGAATCGGACCATAAACACAGAGATCACCAGCCATCTTGGAGCCGCTATTTTGATTTTATGAATTTGAAGGAAAATTCATAATCTTCGACCACAAAGACCCATACCAATTTTGAATCGAATCAGACCATAAACCTAAATTTCGTAATCTTCGACTTCAAAAACCCCCACCTTTAACATCAAAACTGAAGGCCTTGCGGACCCATGCTTGTATGAACTTTTCACCTTATAAATAACCGAGGAATCGTCCTGTAATATATCGGATACTTATTACATAACACCCTGTATATATAAGTAAATATAAATTGTCGCATTACAGGCAAAAAAAATATTTAAGAACAAAAACATCGTCGAACAGGAATGGAACCTGCGACCTCTGGATCTCTAGTCCATGCTCTAATCAACTGAGCTATCGAAGACACAGGTCCACTGCATTTCGAAGATATCGCTTTTTTCCAGAATTCAATGTTAGTTATTGTGGGATGGATTATGAAGGTAAATTAACTCATGTACTATCAGTGGCCATCAAGATCAATTCTACCTTTCCCCAACGTCGCCGTGGATTGACGGCTTCAGTCAAGGGCCAGGTGCTGATCTCCGACCACTGAACACAAAGTTGCCAAATATAAATACGAAGGAGAAATATATTGAGAAATTGTGGCATTGCCGATACATTTTTTATTTCAATAAAAAAACATCCTCGAGCGGGAATCGATCCTGCGACCTCTGGATCTCGAGTCCATCAAAATCAAAATCGAAATGTATGTATAATTTCCTATTCGTTACATGGTAGGGCGACCCTAGGGAGGTCATATTCCACAAAACAAAACATAAAATATGTACATATATACAATTGATCTCCGGGGGAGATCCATCGAGGGATATGCGAAATAACATGGGGTGCAGGAGTAAGGTGGGGAACACTAACATCATCCTCACTATGTTTCTATAGCAAGGGGATGTCGGCTCGAACTCAAATGCTCCGCACGAATTCAATGGAGAAAGCAGTGGGGAGCACCCCCGCTGGTTTTGGCGGGTGTACCCGTTTTGTATTATATTTCCCGTCGATAATTTAAGATATGATAATGCGCTTCCAGACTACTTCTATGCGCATATTTGATTACTAATAGAGTTATACAAATAATTTAAGAGTGCTTAGGTTGTCATTGCATAATATTTTTTATAATTCACCAGAAAAAGATAGAAAAAAGTTGAAAAACTGGTTTAAGAGAATTTGATTTAGGGATCAAATGATCCTAGTGATGGAGGTTCTAGTCTTATCATGGGGGTACGATGAGTCTCTCGTGGAAGAGGTCTAATGCTTGATATATTAGTCAGCCATGTTTTCTGGGGAGGGTGTGATATGCACTAATGCCGGTTATTTCTCCAGTCAGCGGACTTTTAGGTAAGAAATACTTATACAATTTCTATGAGAGTTACTAAATGTAATCAAATCTGCTTGGTATTCCAGTAATTTCTCTGAGTGTTTCCAGTAGGATGTATCTGCCACTGTTGGTGACGATACGGAGTACCTTGTTCTGCATCCTGTCCATTTTCAACAAAGTTGTTTTGGGAAGGCTGCAGAACACTGGGCAAGCGTATAACATGGCAGGTCTGATGACCTGTTTATAGTTCAAGATCTTGTTTTCTGTTGCTAAGTTGGAATTTCTGGCAATCAGAGGGTACATCCTCTTGATGGCTGCTGATGCCCTCTGAATTGCCAGATTTATATGTTTGTGAAAAGTTAAACGATTGTCCAGCAGTACCCCCAAGTATCCCACAGACTCCGTGAGATCACCCAAATCCCGAACATTTTTGTCGATGATCAGATCGATAGTGATAGGTAAGGTCCCATTATTTGGAGAGTGGGTCGGTTGCTCAGGGAACTCTATAATGACATTATTGTTCTCCGAGTACTCCCACAAAGTATGAACATCTATATTTGACTGATTGATACAGTTCCACTCATGACGTCTCACGTTTGGGTCTCCAGCGAGGATGACCTTTTCCCCTACTTCTTAATGAATTGTCTGAATCAAGAGCCGTTAATTTGTTTCTTGGTTGGTTATACACCGTTCCATCCTCAAGGCCGATACCTACATGTTCGATAGTCGATCTTCTGGTTTGTATTTCGTTATATGGAATAACATTTCTTATTATTATGGCTACACTCCCCGCCCTATGTGCGTTGGGCCTGTCAGCCCTAATTACCGTAAATCTTCTCAGTCTAAGGTCAAGCCCCTGTCGAAGCTTGCTCCCAGACATAGGCATTATATCAACATTATACCCTACCCTTGTGTAAAGTTGTGCAAAGCCATCAACTGTTGTTGTTTATTTTTACAAATTTCAAGATCTTTCATTAGAGTATATAGCGCTTGTATCATTTGTGGAATGTTGATTAACTGTTCTAATCTTTCAAATCTATTTGTTATAACATCTAGACCAGTGCTTCCTCCACCGAACCCGTGTGACTCATTTGAGCTCACCTTTGTTGGGAGGGATGGGAAACCAGGGGTAGCATGGATCTCCCTTGGTCGTTTTCTTTGCTGAATGGCCTCTTCCCTCACAACATTTCGACTTATGGGAAGTCTAGTTTGCTCTCGATGATGCGATACTTTTGTTCTTCTTTCCGTTCTTTTTTCCCCGTCATTTTCTTTTGGTGGTGGAGCTGGGACATATTGTGTTTTACTAGCATTGTATTTGTTAGTGTTTGCCTTCCTGTCTTAAATAATCTCAAGTCGCTTCAGTTATACAGATCATTTTATGTAATTAGAGGTATAATTACCTTGGCAGTGTGCACATATTGCGACCATTTCTCTGGATTTCGTGCAATATTTACTTTAATGTCGGCCTGCGCATTCCATACATCTGACCTTCCTCTGACAGTTGGAGGTAGCAGTGGTGGCATTGTACCACCTCCCTATCATTCCTACGATTTTCTCACTTGACTACAGGGTTCAACAGGACCTTCAGAAACCATGAAAGAGTGTAGTTCTTCGGGGTTACTAATAGGTATAGCACCTTCATCGTGCTTTTTGTATTGAAATATTGTACTCCTTGAATAGGTGCGGCTAAAAGCACTTGAGACTCTGAATTTCAGTATTATCCCAGGTAGTGATTTCTTTATAGGGCAATTGGTTGTTAGCAATGAATCACTCATATACTGGACACAACTATAATACTCGTCATAAATATCCTACTAACAAAAGGTAATTTTAAGGATGCAAAATACAACTCAAAAAATAACGTGGCTGTCATTTACAGTCCAGACCACGACTGTCATCCGAACGGATCGGCACTCTTACTTGTCACTCGCGTTGCCATAATGACCATAGGCGTACGGACACAAAGGGTAGAACCACTACATGACCCCCCAACTCAAACAATAATTTTACAATACAGATTGTTTAAGTTTAGCACAAAATAAACAGACATATTAATATTATCAGAACATACAAAATAATAATAGTAATACCATTCTTTTTGGTTATGTCGAATCAAATTCAGATATTCATGAAAAATTACTAGACTGACGGATTCAAACCGTTCAGCAGGACCTTATAAGCCTTCAAATTAATAATATTTTCGGTAGATAACTCGACACCCTTCTCATCACCGACAACATAAGAGTTGGGGCCGGCTCTCCGTAAAATGTAAAAAGGACCCTTATATAATAGAAAGGATTTCTTTATAGTTCTTTCTTCGGCTGAAGATTGATAATGGGTTCTCACGAGTACCTGGGTACCGATTTCAAATTCTACCGGTTTTATTTTTTCATTCGCCTTGTCGGCACGCAGTGTAGCTTTCGATTTCAAGTTAGTGCAGGCTAATTCCCACACACTCTCGAGTGGTAGATTTCTCTCGATTACTTCCGGATATTTCACATATTTATCTATCGGATTGGGCTGAACCACCCCGGTTTGTACATAGGACGGAGTAAACCCCGTGGTCAAATTAATAATATTATTTAAACAGCCCTCTACGAACTCTAACATAGTTGGCCACTTCGTATGTTTTTCATTACAATAAGACCGAAGAAGTCTCCCGATTTCCTTATTATACCGTTCAGTGATATTGCCAGAAGGGAAATACACCGAAATATGCTTAATTCTGAATCCAAGCTCCCTAGTGTTGTTTTCCACAACTCACTCGTGAACTGTGTAGCATTATCGCTTAGTATACACTCTGTTTTTGAACATTCGGTATTATCCTTTACAATTTTATTGAGTATGGCTTTGGACGTGGCCCGTCGTAAAGCATATAATTTAACGAACTTCGAAAACGCATCAACAATGACCAAAATTTGTGTAACACCCCCTCTTCCTTGAGGCAATGGTCCAATCATGTCCAAACAGACAAGCTCACCTGGTTTTTTCGTTATAATGGGGTTCAATAAACCCCTACTTTTAGGTGAGCATTTACCTTTTTGACACAAATCGCAAGCAGCCACGATCTGCCTCACATGTTTCAATATTTTTGGCCAGTAAAACATATTACGCATATGGAGATAAGTTTTCGTTTTTCCAAAATGACCTAAAGCTTTATGATGCGCTAAAATTATATCCCGTCTTTGATTTTGCGGAACACACAATTTAAAACCCGGACAACGGACGTCCCCTCGTTTGAACAGAATTCCTTCATGAACTACAAACCATCGTAAAATATTCCGGTCTTTTTCATTCGTAAATTCCACGCCCTCTTGGCAATTTTCGATGAATTCGATTTTATTCCGAATCCACTCATCATTCATCTGATCTGTTCTAAGAACCTTGAAATGTTTTTTCAACATTGAAAAATCATTTGATAGTTTCATAAGGGCAATATTTACATTAATCCCTACTTCCGGTTTCGCGAATGAAGTTTTTCTCAATGGAAATCTAGATAACACGTCGGCTATTGTATTTTCCGAACCCTTGCAATGTTCTATACGGAAATCGAATTCTTTAATGAACATAATCCACCGAGATAGCCTGGCTGAACGTAATTTACACGTCAACAAAAAACTAAGAGACTTGTGATCTGATAAAATCACCAAATCGCGACCCAAAATCAAGTTACGCCACTGTCTCAAACAATGAATGACAGCTAAGGCTTCTTTTTCTGTAGTTGTATAGGTCAATTGACTCCCCTTGAAAGTAGAACTGGTATAAGCTACCACCTGTCGTTCCCCCTCATTACTCAACTGATATAAACTACCCCCCAGTGCATAATCCGAACTATCACACTGAATATAAAAAGTACGATTCAAATCAGGATGAACTATTAAAACCGTTTTTAAATACGCATCCTTGATAGCGCGCATCGCCTCCTCCTCTTCTGGTCCCCACTTCCACTTTTGACCCTTTTTCAATAGCTTCAAAAGTGGTAACGTTAGATCCGCATAATTTTTGCAAAACCTCTGTTCATAATTTACAAACCCTAAAAAGCCTCTCAGCTCCCTTAGATTACGCGGAGTTGGAAACTTATTAATACATTCAATTCTTGTTTTATCTATCGATACTCCATCGGCTGAAATGATATGACCTAGAAATGATACCTCGTGACGTAGAAATTGTGATTTTCTCAATTTCACCGTCAACCCTGCTCGACCAAGTGTAACGAATATTTTATCCAGATGGATCAAATGAGCCTCTATCGTGTCCGAATGGACTAACAAATCATCGACATATACCGAGGTGAATTCCTTGAAGTCCTCCCCTAATGCCGTATTCAAACATCTCCTTAAACTTGCCATGGCCGTACTCAGCCCAAATGGTAAGCGCGCGAATGTGTACGTTTCCCCTTCATAAACGAATCCAATATATTTGGTATGATCGCTTCTTATAGAAATTTGCCAATACGCGACGGTCAAATCAATTGTACTAAGAAATTATCCCTTTTTAAACGTTAATAAGAGATCGTTCGTGTTCGGCGGATTGACGAAATCTTTTTTCAGCTTTCTATTGAGCATCCGTGCGTCCAAACAAACTCCAATGGTTTTATCTTTTTTTGTCACACACTAATGGTGAAATATACTCGGTTTTTTCCTTTTTTATTATTTCCCAAGATAACATTTCCGCAATCTGCGCTGCTACTTCGTTCCTGTAAATAAATGGTATCGGATAGGATGGTGCGTTAAAAACATTCTCATCATTCAAATCCATTTCATGAACGTAACAATTTACCTGCCCGGGACATTCTGAGAAAACCCTCCTGTTTTGAACTAAAATATTCAATAATTTTTGTTTATTCGAATCTTCGGTACGAGCCTGACTCACTGCCGACTCAAAATCTACTACCGTATATGCATGTTTAACCACATTGTTTTCTTTTTTATCCAGACATTCGGAATAAACATTGTCTACCTCGTTTTTACACAAATTAATATGTAGATTGGAATTCAACTTGAAAACAATATCAATGTTATGACATATTTCTCCACTACGGAAACATAAGGTTGACTTGTCAAAATCAATGACTGCCTTGCATTTGAAAAACCAATTCGATCCCAATAAAACATTACAGTTTAAATTAGGAACTACCAAGCAGATGACATCCATGTCGAACTCTGCAATATTGATTGGTAATAAAATTTGATTTTTAACACGCTGAGTTCTACCCCCCACAGCAACCGCTATAGATAAGTTTGACACCGGTAGAATAGGTATGTTTGGCATCTCCCGCTTCAAACAATCATAAAATCGTTCTGAAACAGCGCAGACGTCCGATCCACTGTCAAGCAATGTTTCAATTTCTTGTTCTCCTACACGAATCTTTATGGTTGGCGACACCATTTCTTTTTCTTCCGCTTCGCTGTCCGAATCGGTTAACAAATTTTCAGTGTCCCGATTGAAAGAAGTTATGGAGTACACGTTAGAATTTTGATTATTATTCGAAGAATTTTGATTGGAATTATTATTTTGATTTCTAGTGATCGGGGCACCGGAATCCCTTGACGGTCCTGCATTCGAATATCCCCTGCGCGGATTATTAACATTATTCGTCGTATCTTAATCATATTTATAAGTATCATCGACTTTCAGAAGAAATTCTTCAACCTCTTCAAACTTGGTAAAACCATTGGTAATTATCCCTCTTTGAACATCCGCGGGAAAATGTTTAGCAATCAAACATATCAATTTTTCATCTGATATTTTCTCGTCTAAAAACACAGATTGACGCACCAAATTTAAAAAATACTCCGATCTATTACCAGATTCAAACCTACCATAAGTAAGCTCTAGATAAAGTTCTCGCTGTTTTTCCACACCCCAAAATCTATCTTTAAAAGCTTTTTCAAAATCTTCATAAGTCGTGAAACTATCCTCTTTAATCGACCCCCAATCTGCAGCCGTGCCCTTGAGACATGCTAAAGCGAGGCCCTTTTTACATTCATCGGGAACTCCTGCTTCCCTCAATATATTATTCAATTTATTCAAAAATATCATCGGATGCATTTTTGAATTCGGATAAAATGTTAAATTACTACCCCCCAATCCACTCCAGTTTTTAATGTATCTACGATCATTAGTTATGGGTATCATAGATGACACATTTTGTTGAATATTTTGCTGACCCGGCATAGAGGTGGGTGCTTCGTTATCCACGACCTTCGTTCGTCTTTCTATATTATCAACATTGACAGCTAAATTTGAAACGGTCTGCTGAAGCTCAGTAATCCCTAAAGCTAATTTTTGTAAAATGCCCTCAAGATCCGAATTTGAATCGAGATCGCCAATCTTATTTTCCCTATTTTTCCTTGGACTCATTTTTACAACCTTAAAATGAAGTATCTCTAAATGAACAATGCCAGTTTATAAAATAAATGCAAGAAATCTCATCGATATCGCACGTCGATACAGTTTTCAATGTCAATGAACGCCTTCTGAAGGATCACAACGTTTGAAATTGGAAAGTTCTCACCGGTTTTCCCTCGATGAACGGATGAATGCGACAACTGGTTACGCTGCCTCTGGACCTGTTGTGTATATATACAATTCTGTATCTTCGACCGGTCTCGACCAATCAGCGTGATGCTAGCTGCTCGACACTGTTTCTATACGGCCTCGCCAACAACGATTCCCGTCAGAAAGAATAATTTGGTAGTATGCACTTGCTTCTTATTTATTCAGACGACAATTGCACTATTTCCTGCATTCCAGATTCGTTGGATTTCCTCCACTAACAACTGAATCACCTCTAGCCACGAGTTGGGCGCCAAAAATGAATAGGTGCGGCTAAAAGCACTTGAGACTCTGAATTTCAGTATTATCCCAGGTAGTGATTTCTTTATAGGGCAATTGGTTGTTAGCAATGAATCACTCATATACTGGACACAACTATAATACTCGTCATAAATATCCTACTAACAAAAGGTAATTTTAAGGATGCAAAATACAACTCAAAAAATAACGTGGCTGTCATTTACAGTCCAGACCACGACTGTCATCCGAACGGATCGGCACTCTTACTTGTCACTCGCGTTGCCATAATGACCATAGGCGTACGGACACAAAGGGTAGAACCACCACATCCTTCAGTAGTGCCTCCTTTATGTCGTCAGGTTAAGGGGACTGATACAATCCTTTCAAAAAAAAGGTGTGTGTTTTCTCAGCGCTGGCAGTAAATGAATGGTATTCATATTTCGCATTCTTGAGAAGTTTCTTTATTATGTTAAAGTCATCTATGCTTTTAGCGTATTATTGTGCTATTTGGTTTATTCTCAATGATGAATTTTTCATTGGTAAATTCGCTGAAGATTCGAACCGTTTCTTGTATATACCTTTGGCCTGCACTATAATCGGAGGGGCTTTTTATTTCAATTTCTCGCTACTGGCTGTTGGTTTTTGCCCTTTGGCTTGGAAATTGATTGTGCAATATCCTCACTGTGATCTTCTGATGGTTCAGCCTCCATATCTCCTGTGGTCGTCCCAGCATGGGCTAGTGATTGAAACTTGTTATAGACGTCTAGTTTTCCAGCTTGCTGCACAACCTCAGCTTTAGAGGTTTTCTGTGGAGTTATGAAGTTTTCGGGATTTGCCTTAGTATTTAATTTTGAAAATTCCCCCCTCCTCTTACCCCCTTTGGTTGGGGTTTCAAGGTATTAATTTGGCGGTTGGTGAGTCTACCTATTTCTTCTTTTCTAGCTGTCTTGCATTTTTCATAGCTTTGACTTCTTCTCTGAGGATCTTTTCGAAGGGCTCTATATTATTGTCTTCTATTTCAGCATTGAAGACTATGTTTTTATTCAGTATTATCTCAGTTAGGTTCAGGGCATTCTGTTGTATTCACTCCTGGATTTTTTCCAGCATATCATTGATGTGATGATAGGTAGGAAATATTTCAAGGTCATCAGGTTCGGTTTCGCCATCAGGCGTTTTTAGTATAACCATTCCTTTTTTGTTCACACTCTCAAGCTTTTCAATTGTGTGTATGTCTGCTTGGTTATTTTTCCTTTTTTTCTAGCGTTCTTTTGCTACTTCCTTCCTCTGTTGTTTTTTTTAAATCTTCCTCTTTTATTTTTTGTTCTTTCCTCCTCTCAGAAATTCCCATTCTTTCCTTCCCTCTCAGTTCTTGCTTTTCTTTTTCTTTCATTTCCCTGAAGATCTTTTCGTAATCGGTGTTACTGAGTGTGGGTTGATTTTCTTGGATCGTTTCTGTTTCCATTTTTTCTATGTCAGTGTTTACTTCTGGGATTATATTTTCAGTTGTATCCTGACTTATGGATGGAATTGAGTACTGTGAGTTCCATTGTGCTATGAGATGATCCATTTCAGGCTCTGAGTCAATCATTTTTTTTTAAATTGAGTTCAAACTGTTTTGGATCATTCAATTCAAATGGGTTGTTTATATTTGCCTCTGTTGGTATATTTACCGGGCTAATCATTTTGACTTTTGAGAAAAGCTGATTCTGCACGTCCATTGTTCTCGGTGGGAACTTATCCTCCGAGTGACGCGAAAATATTTTTTCCCGAAAAGTCTATTTTTTCTCCATCTTCTGCAATTTCATTGAGAAACATTTGGGAAGTGTGGGGAAAGGTTGAATTCCCTACCTCAGCGTTCGGAAGTGGGTTTGAATGATCTCCGCCTTGTAGAGAGGAGCCCATTTTTGGATCTTGGGAATTATAACGAGAAGTGTAGCGAATGTCTTGGACTTGTAAATTTTCCTCGATGTGTTCAATTGGGAATATGCTTCTGATTAGCAACTCACTTGAATTTTCTGATGTATGAATTTTTTTTCCGAATTTAGCATTGGTGTGGGTCTTGGCCAAGTCCGCCTTTATATGATGGTAGTGGTGTCTCTATTGCATTTGAAATTTCACAAGTCTTTATGAAAGGGTCGGGAAACTTTGACTGGATTTTTTCCCAATCCTTTAACTTCTCCAGTGCTTGGATATTCACCTGTTTGGTCTGACGTTTAGCAGAGCGTGACTCCTAGAACTCGCGGCCTCCGATTCTTGTAACGCTCTTGGCTATCCATAATCAGTTGCCTTCGATATTCAGTAGGGCAGTGGATACAATTCAATAAAAATTCATATTGGATGTAGCGGACTCGCGGCCTGCGATCTCCTTCATCCTCCCCGTCAGAACTCAGGTCGTCTGGCACTGGATTGTCCGGTCCAAAGAAAATGTATGGGTTTGATCCTCTATAATTGTATTAGATGGTGTGTTTATGCTATGCCCGACTTGTCTACGTTCAGATTTTTGAAGTCCGATCGCAAGTGTCGAGAAGTCTAGACTTAGTTTCATCTGGCTCAGGAGACGGGTGATCGTCAAAAGTTTCACAAAGAGTTTTGGCAATGTTTATTTGACTCACGTTTTCTCCTGGTTTTATGTCTTTCAGGGATTTCTCGGGACAATCATCCAGTAGAAAATCTGAGAGGTCATCAAATTCCTTGTTAGGCTCCTCAGCCCAGCTTCCGAGGGATGCACTTGATGTATTTTAAGGCTTATTTGATTTGATTATTTTCTTAACATCAGCCATCTTTGCTTCCTTCGTTAGTTCTTCCAAGTCTGGAAGGTGGGGGTAGCTGTTTTGATTTTAATTTCCTAACCGTCAGATGGGGGTAGGGATGATGTGATTCTGTATTTGTGGTAGTCTGGGGATTGCTGTTGCGCAGATCACTCTTTTCACTTTGTTCCTTGTATTCTTGTGCAGATTTGGTCCCCCCCCCCTTGTGTTGATGGGGGTAGGATGCCTATTTCCATCGTATCTTCTGAGTTGGATGGGGGTAGGGTAGTAATATCTATGATACTTGCCTGCGCATGCTCTATTGTGATCTCAGGTGCTGTGAATGTTTGTTTGCACCTGCGCCATGGTTGTTGGTTTTTCATCTACTTTTTCAACTGCACTCTTGGCTTTTTTGGCCGGTGGCGAGTTGTCAGGTGTGGTTTTATTCACTTTCAGAGCTGTTTTATCACCTCACCTCACCTAGAGTTTCCACATCAATTTTCTGAATTTTTTTGTTTGCAAGTGTGTTGATAAACTGTTCAGCGACATTGTCTTTGACACTTTGTTTGCGAACGTTTCCAACTCTGGCAATCTTTCCTTCAGATTTTCAGCACTATTTGTATTTACAATATTCACAAATGTTTGTTTTGCCGGAGGACCCAGCGACGGCAAAGTGCCCTTACTATCCTTTGAGAAGGAACTCGAAGTAGGAGCTCTTTCTCTCCCTTTTGAAACTTTCTCTTTATCAGAGGTTAATGTCACTGGGGAATTTCAATCCCTTTCGGGGTCGGGCGGCTCCTTTTTGCGAGAAGCCATCCCTCACATCACTTTCACTATTTGTTATTTGTATAGATTCACTATGAAATACTTTTGTTTCGATTTAATGCAATGTGGCATGAAAATCTCGGAACGCTTTCAAAACACGTCCTCACTCGCCAAAGGAAGGACGTGTCATTGCAGACAAATTTTTAAATAAATAATAATAAAATAATAATAAAAAAAAAATATTCTCGAAATATTCTCGAAATATTCTCCATGTAGTGGTTGATGGAGTTTCATCTGACACTCTACTCATAAATGCTGGTGTTCCGCAAGGATCCATTCTAGCACCAACACTATTTTTACTTCACATCAACGACGTGTTGAAAGCAACTTCATGTCCCGTACACAGCTTTGCCGATGATAGTACCCTCCATACCGCTTTCTCTTCCAGGGCCCCTATATCAGCCCGTGAAACCAGAAATGAACGAGAAAGAAATGTTAACAATATAAATATGGACTTAGCAACAATTCTCGAATGGGGATCCAATAACTTGGTAGAATTCAATGCAAACAAAACACAAGCATGTCTTTTCTCTAGAAAAGCCGATCTCACTGTGCCTAACATAACTTTGTCAGGAGTAACCATACCACTGAAGTCATCCATATCAATGCTTGGTATTACTATCAGCAATAACCTTCCTATACATCCATATCTCCAAAAAAGGCACAGATCCGACCTGTCCTGGAATACTGTTCCCATATTTGGAGTGCGGCACCTAAACATATCCTGAAGCTATTGGATTCTGTCCAAAAAAGGGCAATTCGTCTCGTCGGTGATGCCTCGCTTACAAACTCGCTCACTTGTCTGGAAC
This sequence comes from Gonioctena quinquepunctata, assembly GCA_018342105.1. Classification (NCBI taxonomy): domain Eukaryota; kingdom Metazoa; phylum Arthropoda; class Insecta; order Coleoptera; family Chrysomelidae; genus Gonioctena; species Gonioctena quinquepunctata. The sequence goes on along the minus strand of JAFIRS010005747.1, from coordinate 2,167 downwards.
ACCGTAGAAAAGTTGGCGATTTGTCTCTATTTTATAGATATTTTCATGGGCGATGCTCTTCTGAAATATCAACAATCGTTCCTCCTTTGGCAGTCTCTTCGAGATTAACCCGTCAAGTTCAGTCTTCACACCTCTTCGTGGTCACTTTGGAGACCTGCAGAACATCACTTTCCAAAGACTCATTCATCCAACGAACTGCGAGGCTTTGGAACTCATTGCCTAGGGAGGTGTTCCCCGAGGCATACAACCTCCAGAAATTTAAGAAGAACACCAACTCCTACCTTCTTTCCCTTGGTTCCCACGATGTTCTCTGAACATTACATGATATCCCTTTTCGTGGGAACCAGAACATAAAAAAAAAAAAAAAAAGGAATCGAACATGTGACCTCTGGATCTCTAGTCCATGCTCTAACCAACTAACCCATCGAAGCCACAGGTTCGACGGCGATGATATCGCTTTTTTCCAGAATTTAATGTTAGTTGTTGTGGGATGGATTATGAAGTGAAGGAGCTCATGTACTATCAGTGACCATCAAGATCAATTCTACCTTTCCCTTTCTGATGAGAAACTCCGTATAGTTGATATATACGTATATATTGTCATGATAAGAAATATTTGTTCAATATAAAAAGAATAAAAAGTAATATAATGATACTTATATATCACATAAATACCTGCTATGTTTGTTTTGCAATTTTTCTGTACATTTTGCTTTTCTGAAACCTTGTACCATTTTCTAGACGATGCAGATGTCTCGGAAGTTCAGCAGTGGAGCTTTTCTATTGTCATGAGTATGTTGCCAACAATTCATTTTATTTGCACAACCTATAAAAAATGTAGAAATCAAAATTCATGAATAAAACTTTAGATCTCAAGTAGACAAAAATAATGTTCAAGTTGGAACATCCTGTATGCTGAAATCGAATCAGAAGGGAACATGACAGCGACATGTCAAAACATTTCGATGGAAAATGATAAAATATAAAATTTTGAGTACAGAAAATTGTCAGATATGAATTTTAACTAACTATGGATATATTGTGTAGGGTATATAAATGTAAATTGTATATAAAATCCAGAGCATAGTTTAGAATAAGGAGTGAAAACCTAAAATTTGTGAGAAAGAACAAAAAGTGAGGGTTGCCAGAAAGAAATATAACGAGGATTTCGGGAGATTAAAAATTATTTTTGGATGAACACAGTGACAAAATTTATTAATCATAAATACGAAAATACTATGAGAATAGGAGCAATTCAGCCAATTGACAACTATATAACATATCCAGAAACTATAACCGTTGAAAACTACCTAGGAAAACTTTTTACCTCCAGGACACAGCAATATCTATATCCGGGAATCGTCCAACAAGAGCCTGGACACAGTAGAAGCAGAATCCACTAGCCAGGGACACCTCTAGGACTCAAGAAAAGCACAAGTAAACAGATCACAGGAACTTTTGTAAAAGAAAATCAAACTGAGTGAACGTATTCGGGCAGACACTTATTTGAAGTCATTTTATTACACCTCTCACTGTTATTGAGCAGTATTTCTTCTGGTTTTGTTCGTACAATTTAATATAACCTACAATTATTATTTTTAAAGGTCATTTGATTTGAACATTAGCAAAGTACTTCACTTCTCACAGATCACTGTTTTGAAAAAACTACTACTCATAATTTTCAAATAAAAATAAATCAATTAATCAAACTTAACATGACAAATGGCAAATATTTCATAATAAAAACAAGTTATTAAAAAAACAAATAACAATTAAAAATAACAAAGATCAAAATACTAGCAATTAATAGCATCATAATAATATATATATATATATATATATATATATATATATATATATATATATATATATATATATATATATATATATATATATATATATATATATATATATATATATATATATATATATATATATATATATATATATATATATATATATATATATATATATATATATTATATATATATATATATATATATATATATATATATATATATATATATATATATATATATATATATATATATATATATATATATATATATATATATATATATATATATATATATATATATATATATATTATATTATATATATATATATATATATATATATATATATATATATATATATATATATATAT
>JAFIRS010005746.1:0-50180 GCA_018342105.1 Gonioctena quinquepunctata | reverse complement strand
AGAAACTTAAAATCTCTAGATGTCGCCAGAAATACTGAAAGTATGAATATTCACCAGCAAAACAAATGCTAGCGTGACTCCTTCTAGGTGACGCCATAAGGTTTCGATATGGAATGATGTCTTAATGTTTGAAGATGGATATATATATATATATATATATATATATATATATATATATATATATATATATATAAAAATTGAAATTTCACTAATTCTAACTTACAAAATAAAAAACAAAATCTATATACACCTTCTTAGTCATTATTGCATGTGGCACAAACATCTTTGAATCTCACCAAAAAAGGACCCGTTTCACACACTCTACAATAATGTGGAATGTACGTCGACGTGGGTGTACATTACACCAGGATCGCGATGCCGTAATGCGTAGAGGCGGAAACACACAGCGCACAAGGTTTCCATTCCTCCATGGATTGTATCGATGGTGACATACGATATGCTTTTACAAAACATGTAATCGATTGTTTTGCATATGTCCAAGTCCCTGATACAGGTTGCCATATCTACCATCTCTCCTGGAACATCGACACCATCGAAACCTTCGTCACCCTCTCCATCGTGATCACCAGCATTTGCCTCTAGGTCAAGACCAACGTCGACACCTTCAACAACGTCGTCATCATCATCGCCATCTACCTCGATGACCACTAGGATGGCTTCTTCGTCTTCAATCAACTGATGTTTATTGACATCAACTGATGCCAACATGTCAAGAATGACTAATTTAGCTTCCATCATAATAATAAGCTAGAAAGAGTATGTATACGATAACGAAGAAGTGAATTATTCTATTCGAATACTGATAATGAGATGATATGGTCTCCTATTTAAATGGTTTCATAAGGTCACCATATCTCAACTCACTTTTATATTGTTACTTCAACACACTTCTTTGACCTTGTATATATATATATATATATATATATATATATGTATTAAATGTTCATTGTTTTTCGATTGAACTCCAAATAAAAAAAAATGTTTGGACCATAAAAATGATGACCGACGACCTTGCTACAGACGTTGTACACACTCTATTTCTAAATTCATTTCTCAGATATCAAGGTGACCTCAGACATATAATTGTGACACTATTTGTTCCCCCACAGAAGGCCACATTTTTTGTTTTCTAGCCCAGGAAATATATTTTTTATGCGGTTTTGTTCACACTTCTTTTACCTTGTATGTGTATATTGTTTTATATAAATATATATATATATATATATATATATATATATATATATATATATATATATATATATATATAATAATTGTATTGCTTCTAAAAACGGGTTTACAGCAAGAAGTATGTGTGTGTGAGAGTACAAATATATATATATATATATATATATATATATATAAACCCACGAAAAGAATAATTACTAGATGGTTAATGGTTTCAAGAGTTTGTTTGTGAATAACTTTTGAAATTCTATGTATATTGTGAGCCTAGGTAGAATATGGATAGATAAAAATGTCAAAATACTATAAAACAATCGATTTCATACACTGTCAAAATTATTATAACCCATAATTGCTCAAAAGACAACAAAAAGTCTGAATTTACAAAATTTTCAGGAATAAACAGTAATCAATACATTTATAAATTTGAAACATACAGTATATGAAATTGTAGCTAACTAAAAGTAGCCAATGATAGAACAGCAAATGTCTTTATAAAAATAGCCAATCAGGGAATAGATGGTCAGGTGTAAAATTGGAAATTGTGGGAGAGTAGCAATGAGATGGTATCAGAAGCAATTATTTTTGAAATTTGTAAATAATGATAAGAGTGGAAAAATAATTGTATATATATATAAATTATGCAATATAAATATAAACAGTGAAAAGTGACAATTTAGTGCACCAATTCAAAAATTCAAATGAAAAAACAAGGAGAAAAAAGATGTATCTAGGCGATAGAAAACAAAGCTTAAAAAAAAGATCAAAAATTAATTTCCAAGCGGATGCCACGCAAAAATTTTAAAAAAAGAACATTGGAATAATCCAATCATTTGGTAAACAAAACCAATATTACCTTAATGATAACATATCCACGGATCCAAACGCTGATTTCCGCATCTATATAGTTCCTGATTCATGGTATTGCAGTCCTGATAGCAATTGGAGAGAGGAGACATCCTGATTCATGGTATAATTAGAACACCAACAGTTCCAACCAGGTATAAAACTTTAATAGTGTTCTTCCGGTCCTGAACTATTTCACAAATAACATATTTCACATTCGAAGAACTTTATGTCAACCTATTTTGAACAATAACAGAAAACGTCACTCTCACGGAAAAAGTGAGGTTCTGTTTATCTATACATGATCTGATTTATTATTATTATCCGTGAATATTTGTTTGATTCACCATAGTATAAGTTATTTCTCGTAGGCCAGGTATTTTAAGTCTTCCTGAATAAAGGATATGATATTTTGTTGTTTGTTTTCTCACAATGATCAATAACATACCAAAGACCATTCAATAAACTGAAGTTAGCCAGCAGTGGCAGTGTCTCTATTGCCTTGAACCGGCCACCTTGAGATAAGGGCGTACCAACTGTTGCTTTGCCGTGGTGAGGAAAATAATAATTGTTGGTAGCGTGACGAGAGAACAGTGACGTTCGCTGGCAATTATTATTACAACATACAATACAGGGGTAGAAATATCTATTTATATCATATCAATTTGGCTCACAAAAAATTAGCAAAAAAAAAAAAATATCAGCCATCTTACTATATAAAAAAACAATTAGAATTTTCAATATATCAAAACATTACAATATATATATATATCCTGAGGCTATTGGATTCTGTCCAAAAAAGGGCAATTCGTCTCGTCGGTGATGCCTCGCTTACAAACTCGCTCACTTGTCTGAACACCGTAGAAAAGTTGGCGATTTGTCTCTATTTTATAGATATTTCCATGGGCGATGCTCTTCTGAAATATCAACAATCGTTCCTGCTTTGGCAGTCTCTTCGAGATTAACCCGTCAAGTTCAGTCATCACACCCCTTCGTGGTCACTTTGGAAACCTGCAGAACATCACTTTCCAAAGACTCGTTCATCCAACGAACAGCGAGGCTTTGGAACTCATTGCCTAGGGAGGTGTTCCCCGAGGCATACAACCTTCAGAAATTTAAGAAGAACACCAACTCCTACCTTCTTTCCCTAGGTTCCCACGATGTTCTCTGAACATTACAGGATATCCCTTTTCGTGGGAACCAGAACATAAAAAAATATATATATATATATATATATATATATATATATATATATATATATATATATATATATATATATATATATATATATAACTTTGGTAGTTTGTACATTTTGTTACTTAAACTAACGATTCTAACCAAATTTGAAATAAGTAGTGAATATAACCTCAGTACCACTGAATTTAGTGAATTTTCAAATTATTAGTTGAAAAACTGATGCCTGCAAACATATATATGATGTTACAACCTCATGAAATGGAAAGGAGGGAGTACATTAGGATTTACAACATGGACCGACGAATTATGAGGTAAGAAAGTGATCCATTTGCACTGCGAGATGAACAGTTTATAAGTGTGTTTCGGTTAAATAAAGAAATTGTTCAATATTGCGACCTACAATCCGACGCGCATGTAATGGCCTCAGCTGTCAAACTGACAGATGGGTATTTTGGGCTAACTCGAGTGGAGATGGGGTGGTTCGAAGATAATGTGAATTTCTATATATGGGCGCCAGGTAAATTTCGTCCCAAATACCCAGTTCGATATTCAACCCCCAAATTACCAAATGGGTTGAACTAAATGAAATTAAAAACCCGCTATGGTGTACTGTACTATTGGTGATTTATTTCACACAAATAGACGAATTGACTAGTTGAAATTCACCCAATAAAAATAAAAATACTTGGTAAGCAAATGACAAAGCAAGCGTAAGCAGGCTTAAGCCCCAAAATGTGCATAACTACAGAAGCATAAGCTATATAACGACATGACAAGCGCATTGACGCAGAAATTAAAGTAGGCTATATAGTGCCATTAAAAATGTTCAAACGCAGGTGATGCGTGAGCTCAGGCGTAGGCGCAATCAATATAATTAATCCATAAGGAGGAATAATACCCAATAATTTCCGTTCACAAAATGAAGTAGAATAATCCTTAATTTTCCCAGCAACTCAAATAATAACTTGAAATAAATGTGTAGGAAAAATATGTGGTTCCTTGCGCTCCCTGCGCCTTAGAACCTCACTGCCTTAGACCATAAACGCCGATCTGCTAGTCCAATGGAACACCCTGGGAAAGGTATCGCTAGAGTGGACCACCCTGTATATAAGTGTGGATACGGAGAACCAGCACGGGACAAGAATCCAACTCGTGAAAAGAACCAGCACGGGACAAGAATCCAACCCGTGAAAATAACCCTGAGGAAGGAACAAAAACTATTCAAAACTCCTCAGGAAATATTTTAGCAAATATATATTTTGCCAATTTCTATTTATCCAAACTCGGCAAATAGCTAAAGTAAATGTGATAATTAGATAGAATCATGGTCATCAAACATTGTTCAGTATCTTTCAACCGCCCCGTATACTGGATAATCCCAAACAACAACATAGTAACTGGAAATGAATATGTACTCCCAAATATCTCAAAGTATCAAGTAAAAAAAATAATCAAGAGATTCAGGATGAGTTTTGCTTCACCCTATATATAAATAAACGACCTTTCCTCACAACTCTCCCCAAGTAATAATCATAATATCCGTGATAATGATTTCACAAATTAAACCTACCCATAAAACTCTAAATAATAAATTATAACAATAGTGAATAAGGGACACACCCTGTATAGGTTCCCATTGATTATTCCCCTTATTTCACATTGAAAGCAACTATAATTACCCCCATTGAAACAACTTGAATATAAAATCTCAAGTGGAACAATTTCTCAACTCTACCCCGTATAATAACATTAAATACCATTTGCCCCAGTTTGAACTTCACCCAGTATGAACCTCGTAACTGATCAATGACTATCCTCTGAGAAAACTATATATAACCATATTTTCTCCTCGCCCTATACATATATGAATAGAAATAACAATTTCTTCAAATTACATCCAAATTCATAGTAATTGACAAATCTCGCGATTTCGCTACCAAATGCATGAATTTTCCATATTTCTTTAGGTCCAAAGCGGTCCAACACCTTTACACCGAGGATGAGCGTACTCGATTATGGCCTCTAATGACCTATGAACAAATCGAATATGTAGAGATTCAGATTTGAATTTATTTGAATCGCCAAAACTCAAGAGAGCGAGTTCTGTGATTGAAATCGAAACGAAAGAAAGTTACAGTATTCGTTAAACGTACATTGGCACACAGATTGCGAGTTTCCAAAGATTTTCAAATGGAAGCGTACGGAGTGGAGTGGAATGATTCAAAAAATCCCTCTAGGAGGTTCAATCTCGAAGGGTTCACCTAAAATATCGGCAACAACTTCACAAACCCATCGGGAACTAATTATTTGTGGGCCCAAAAACAGTTCCCATTCAAGGATGACGTTGAAAATCATAAACGTTCTTGAGCCACTTTCTGGAAACCATCACTCCACACTCTAGACACCTGTCTCTCCCAAAACTATGTGAAAAAAAGAGAACCCCTCTGATTGGTCTTCTGACTAGGACGATACTCTCAACCAATCAGATTTATCGACAGGTTCATTACACAACCAAGGTTGGCGCTAGTGCGTTCTCGCGATACGAACAAATTATGGTTTGAAGATCCATTAAATGCCAAGTGTACCTACAACCGTACACCTTGGAGTTTATCAGATTAACCCACGACACACAATCATTAAAATCCAACAGGAATGAAATGGCATTCAGGAACAGTTATCCGATCTACCGTTGGCAACTCTGTGCCGGTAGCTGTGAAAAACCTGGAAACGTCAAATTCGATGAAGGAACTCAGAAAAATGACATTACCAAACAAACACCCCAAGATGAATTTCGAGGAAAATTACAGCTGGGTAAAATGATGAGGTAAGTAAGTCCCATAATCAATCTACCTGATCACGATAATATTGACAGTGATAAACCAAAACATTCCGAACAGAATAACCTACAAATTGTTCACAACATACTTCTTTGTTTTAGGCCCTTCTCTGAGTCGAAGGGCAGATCACAGTTGATTCGATGGAATAAAATGCTCCATAGTTTGGCTAGTATCCGAATGATTCATGTATCTGCAAATGTATGAGCTCCTATTGAAGAGATAGCAGAGGAAGGCATCACTATCGACAATCTCCAAGTACTTGCTATCCCGAACAAACACGTAATGACACGGTGCACTGCTTTGAATAGAATCGAATCTCATCACCTTCTCTATTGTAGGTTATCACTTGTTTTACACTACCGGAGAAAGATCACCGGAACGAAGAAAGGAATATCTGGTTACTGACAATATCCTTTTTGAAGTTATAAGTTGCATGTGAATATGAATGAATAAAATATCACGTATATACCGTGTGTCTTCAGGGTATGAGAGCGATACTAAATCTAGTGAGAAAATGAAACGTAACAATATGTACTCAATGAAATTCAACCTCATTTGAATGTAACTCACAATGTTTAATTTTTTTTGCCATCTGTTTTTATCAAAGATCAGTAGGCCAAAACTTCAACTTTTCATTTTCCCAATCAAAAGTTCCAAAAAGGGAAAGTTAATTGGACCGAAATTAAAATTATTTTTTGTAGGCATTTATAGTGAATGCAACCAAATTTATCCATGGTTTTGATATTTTTACGATTTGAATGTGCAAAATCCTCAAAATCTTGAAACTTACTTGCCACGTAACTTGAAACCAAAAAAGGAATGTCCAATAAAAGCAACTAGTTTCTCAATTTGGCCCGTAGTTTCCCTTTAAATTGACCTTACAAGAAATAATCGTTAAAAAAAGGAATATGTTTATTTTTTAGGTACAAAGCCGTACAAAATAAAAATATTCTAGAAACAATTATTTTCTCATATTTTGTCACCAAAAAAAGAAGGGAAATGAAAATGTTAACGAATGGGTTGAACTCAATCCCAAATGTAATACTTTGACTTTTTGTTTGGCCGTGTTTCTGTGCGATTGGTAGTTTCATTTTACCCCACAATCATCAACTACAGAAACATCGGGTACAGCCGGAAAAAAAAATGCTGTTTCAGTTTAGAGACTTTCGCAAAAAAAAAACTTCAATTGCACCTTTCGATGATTTCTCCGACAATTTGTCCAGCAAAAAACATCATTTTTTCTCGTTTTTAAACACAGTATGTCAATTTCACCTTACGATCAAAACCTTGAAATCTTGGTTCCAATCAAATCATCTTAAACCACCCCAAGATATCCACTTTTTCCCAAGGTAAATGCTTCCGAAAATTTAAAGGGGTTTTTTTTATTTTATGTTTTTAAAAAAATCTTTTTAACCTCGCCCTTTTTTTTATCCGTTTTTTATTCCCTTTTTTATCGTTTCCCCAATTTTTTTGTTCTTTTTTTTTTTGGTTCTCCTGTTCTTTTTCGCAAACACATTTCTTTTAATTTTCCCTCTGCCTTTTTTTTTGGCCCGTTCCCAAATTTTGTAAGGGGTTTTTTTAAATTTCACCGTTTTTTTTTGCCCGGGGGCATCTTCCGGGGCCGGGGAAACAATATTCAACGATCCCGGAAACCTGCGGTTATCATTTAATTTCAGCGTTCTGAACACGGTGATTTTGGGTTGGGTTGACCCAGACCCCGAAGCAGGATTTTCAAAAACCCCCGGGGGCCCTTTCCGGGCTTCGCAAGAATGCAATCGTCGTATTGAGTTATTTGTTTTCCAAATTTTCCTTAGATATGTTTTTGTGCCTGGACGAGTAAATTGGGGGGCCCGAAAAGGCAAATCAAGTGGTTGATACGGGGTTTTGGCTAGGCAATTGTAACATAATAATCCCTTTTCCGCAAAAAAAATGTTCTAAAGGGGGGGGAAAACCATCTAAGAAAAAAAGGCCTTTTTTAAATACTACATTCTTTTGAAAGGGAACCCATTGTGCAAAGAGTTCACTTGTGAGTACCCAACAAAAAACCCCACCGCCCAAGGGGCCCTTCGCCTTTACAACCTTTCCCAAAAAAAAAGAGGAAAACGGCCCGGCCAAAAATAAAATTTTTCCCCCCCCCCCCTTTTGCCCCAATTTTTTTTCACCAAACGGTTTTTTTTCGCTTTTCGTTTTTAATTGCCTTTTTTTGATTTAATTTTTTTTTTCCAAATTTTTTGAAGATTTTTGGGAATTTTTCTTTTTTTTAAATTTTTTTCCCCTTTTTTCCTTAAACAGACGATATGTCCGGGGAGGGGAAAAGGCGGAAAAAAATTAAATAAAATTTTCCTGATTTATGGAAAAAATAGTTTTGTTTTTTTCCATTGGGGTTTTCATTGAAAAACGCTTATTTCTAAATAACCAGAAATGAAAAATTTAAGGGGGCCCCAAAGATAACAATACTTTACGGATCGATTTTAAGGAAAAGGGGGGGGAAAACCGATCGTTCTTTTTTTTAAAAAAAAAAATTTTAAACAGTCCCTGAACGAAATAATTTTTCCTTCAGGGATCCTTTGATTTTTTCCAACGGAAAAAATTCAAATTTGAAAAACGTAAACCCCTGGACCTTTTTTTAAATCCATACCTTTAAAAATCCCTCCCCATCCCTTGTACCGTAGTATAGTCATATGCCCTAAAACGCCCCGTCCCATTATTTCCCCTCTTGGGCCCCCGACTTCGAACCTTGGTTTTCCATCCAAATGGGCCCGTAACCAAATTTTCACGTTAACCCTTTTTGGGAATTTTATAATTTTTTTTGGAAATTTTTAATGATTTTGCCGGGGTTTTTCCACCCAAAGAATTTTTAAATCGCTCTGAAAATTTGAACCCCCCTTGCATCGTCCGGCTAAAAATTGAAATTTTCATTGTCAAAAAAAAAAGAACTCATAAAACTTAGTGAATTAAAAGGGTTGGGATCGCATTATCATAATAATTCAAAAAAAATGCCGCTATAAAACAAAAGGTTGTGTGGTAATTTTGATAGCATTCATGAATTTTTAGCACCGGGCAAAAATGCTGATTTAACCTCCCCCAATCAAATACAAAGACTTCGATAATTTTTCACCCCGGCAATTTATCCCAAATTCGACAATGACCAGTTTCAGGTGCAGTTAACCAGAAATTGAACATTAAACTTCCAAACGAATTCCCTTTTCATGGGGGGAAAAGGGAAATTTTTATTGATTTAGACCAGATACTATCACACCTTTTTAAAAAAACTTAAAATTTTTTGAAGGGTCCCAAGTCAAATTCCCCTTGTGGGACAAAACTATATTGTTGCCTACAATTCGTTGAAAAGAAGGTACGAGAATAAAAGATTAATAGCAGCATCTCATTGGCATTCGATTGAAAGCAAAAAAAAAATTCTTCAGAAAACCTCATGGCTTTGCGGCATCTTCTGATACCTTTCTGAACCTCGCGATACTTGAAAATTTAAGTTTTCCCGTGAAACAATGGGATTGTTGTATTCAATATGCTGTTTGATCGTCGGATACTGATGCTCAAAAGGATTTGAACTCGAATGTTCCTCAAGTTTACAAGTGAACAATTACTATGTAACCTTGAAAGATTTTTTAGAAAAATGCTGTAGTGCGATGGATAACGTTGCCCTATCGAATCCAAATTCAATAAAAAAAAAAATTGATAAGTCAAATTCAAGACGACATCCCTATTTTCAATAAGGTGATGAAATCGAAAGCCAGTACTAGTTTTATTGTTAATTTTCTTCAAACCCCAATCTTGTCAGTTGGTAACAAAGATCACCACATTTAAATTGCCCAACATTCTTATCAAGTTCCCAAAGGAACGGGTACAATCTGGTAAGGAGTAGAAGGTGGTGTACAAATTGTTTGGGAACTAAACATACTGTCTCTCATTGTACCTCTAATTCTCTGTGCTGAAAATGTTCACTTTCCATCATACTTACTTACATTTCGATTTTAAAACTCTCAAAGGACCACTGTAGATGATTGAACTCTGATTCTAACAACCCGGTCCATGCAATGCCAAATAATCCTGACAACCCAAACTGTCTCAGGTAAATTTATTTCGAACATTAAAATTCGTTTTACTCTCAACCGCCATGATTAGAGTGTTAGATTCTCGTGAAAATACCAACCTGATCGCGTTCTTTTAGATAGTGCAAGTCAGTGCTCCTTCATTGGAAAAAATGCGATAAACTAGGGCTCCCTGTATGGAAATGTCTATTGATATTAAGGGTTTTGGGACAAATACATTCTCATGCAAATCAAGGGTTTTGTACCATCAAACTTTAGGGGTGAAACTCAACCTATATTACCTGTAGATCTTGTAGTGTTCCTCAGATCTGTTCAATATGCCTTTACAAATATATCAATTGATAAATTCAGTAATTTTGCAATCTTAAACTTGCTGACCCAAATTTTAATTTTCACGCCCCGGGGAGATGTTGTTGGGAGCAGATTTTTTCGCAAAAATTATTAAAGGTGGGAGCCCGAAAATTTCAATAAATGAACCTGTAGCCCTTGACACGATATTTGGGTGGATAATTATGGGAAAGGTCAATTTTCCATCGGCAGAGGTCAACACATTCTTTACTATTTGCGATAGTAATTTAGTCAAACGATTATGAACTTGAAACTTCCGTCGCTCCGTTTCGTCACCCATGATATCTTAGCTGAAACAATATATAACCAAACCTCATCGCGAACCGATTCTGGCAGATATATTGTTGCTCTTCCGTTTCGGTATTCTGAACCAACTTTCGAAGATTCTCGAGATATTGCTTTGAAACGTTTTCAATTTTCTGGAGCGCCGTCTTGTGAAATCTCCTGAACTTCATGCACAATATTCTGAGTTCATGAGAGATCACATCTCTTCAAATCACATGGAATTGATTTCTGTAAATGCAATGTGTTTTTGCTCTTATTATAGTCCTCACCATTGCGTTTCGAAACCAGAAAGTTCCCTACTAAATTGAGAGTGGTCTTCAAAATGTTCAAATGGTTTGTCCTTACGAGGGCCAGAATTGCAGCCCGACCTAGTTAATATTCTCCTGAGATTTCGCCTTCACCTTATTTGTTTCACAACGTGATATAAAACAAATGTATCGGCAAATTCTTGTGACTAAGAATCACCAGGACTATCGAAGAATTCTATGGAGGTTTTCCCTTTAACCTATTCAATATTATCGACTCAAAACACTGACGTATGGTCTGACACCTTCTCCTTACCTCGCAATAAATACGATTCGACAATTAGCAAAGGAATATAGGTATGAAAGTCCGCCCGTTACTGGAATTCTGAGAATGATATAATTGTTGACGATATTGTATCAGGAAGTCATTCGCTACCAGAGGCAATCAAACTTCAAACAGATTTGATTCGAATTCTGATATGGGTGGTTTTGAATTTCCAAGTGGGCGAGCAACAGTCCGAATTGCTCTTCCACTTACCAGCTTCCTCTTTACAGTTACAACCCTAGGGCTTGATCTAGAACCTGATTCGGTCATAAAATTGTAGGTCTTCAATGGAACCCAGTTTTGATTCATTTTCATACGAAGTTAAACCCCCAAAAACCCTGCAAAAGATCTATATTGTCCGAATTGGCAAGAATTTACGATCCGTTGGGATTTTAGTCCGGTTGTGTTTTCAAAAGAATCTCATCCAGATTCTATGGACTATTGGTATAGATTGGGATAGTGTCCCCTGAAGGCATAGTTGAACTTTTTGGGCCCAGCTTAAATCTGAATTTGGTGTTCTGCTCTTCAATCCAAGTTCCCGCCTTATTATGTCATATTGTTTTTTATCTTGCAATTGCATGGGTTTGCCGATGCAAGTGGAGAAGACTATGCGGCTGTGATTTACATCAGGATTGTGCACAGCGATCATCATATTACACACATCCATATGTGCCAAGTCCTAGAGTATCACCACAAAGAGAATATATATACCTCGTCTCGAGCTGTGTGGTGCCTTGTTTTATCTGATTTGATTTTTACGCTCAAGGGTTTTCAAAGTTTTACGCTTGGGTTGAATCTAGTCTGGGTGCCTGGTTAGCTGTTTTTAGATTGTTTTAGATTCAACGGGAAGTGATCACCAATTGCTTGATGATGTTGAGACGGTAGGTTAACGCTTGAAACGATACCGCCTGGAACGTTTGCTGCATATACTGGATAGGCAGATTACGTCGTGCATTTCGTTTATTGACCCATGGAATGGGTACAGCACCGGGGAAGGTGACGCAACACCAAGTGGTATGGTTGTTGTGTGCGCCTGGCTCTTTCATGAGCTGACTGTCAAAGAGACAGCCGAGCCATATACGGAAGGTTGTTCCATGACTATGAAGTGGGACGAGTCTCCCCCTGACAAGTTGCAGTTTCCTTGGATGATGGGTCGCGAGATAACTGCTTGTGATTGAGCGCCGACTTCGCTCAGGTGAGGAACTAATGTCTGTGTTCTTAAATGTTTTGTTAAACTAATAACATTGGAAATAGCTTGTAAAGTTGAAAACTAAATCTTGAGTTGAGAGGGTAGTCGGGGAATACTAGCGGGGTGATGTCCTAAGACAAGGCTAGATTTTTGCCTCCTGCCTACGAGTGGTTAGGGGGCGGAAACCTAATGGTTTCTTTCAGCAGGTCTTCTTTCTGTGTCAATCCGGATTCGTATGCAACCACTGGTGCATTGAGATGGACGCGCACTGGCTTCTTCTAGAACGCCTAAGCGGGGTAGTTCTTCGTACAGGTTGTGTCTATTGTTATCTACATTTGGACCAGAATAACGATTAAACCATAGTAGCCACCATTGTTAATGACTTTTATTGGTAGGGAAACTCTGGGTACAGGTGTTGCTTTGTGGAGGTAACAATATTACCTAAGTGTTTGACCTGAAGGGTTAGAGGTTCGGACACAGAATGATGTTGTTCTGCGTCATCATAAGTAAATCAGTCTCCCTGATCACTCATGGGTTGGGAATCTTTCGTTTCAGACTGTGATCCGAAGCCAAAGAAGTGCGGTTGCGTAGTAGTCAAGATATTCAGGGAGTAATGTTTTACCAGTTGAGGGTCATCAGTGACTAACTCGCAATAGGTCTGACGAGAAATCTCAATCAGCGCGGGAGCAGAAGGACTGAACGTTTGCCGGGCTACGGTCTCACGAACAGTTACTTCAGCTGAAAAACCAGAGCTATCTGCTGGTTCCCTGATGTTAAGACTGGCTTAACATTGGTTTTGGCCTGTGAAGGCAATTGAGTGCAGCAGGTCTTTGAGGCCTGTTGGACTGGGAAGGCCGGGGTTCCTGTTGGGAATTTGCATCCTGCCAGGTGTTTTGTGCCCTGGTTCCTTTGTTTGTCAGGGTGACCCTGTAAGCTTTAGGAAGGTTGAGCGGCTGCTGAGCAGCGCGTTGAACATTGAAGCCACTTTCGTCTACATTATAAATTTTTTTGTGCCAGTGATTTTATGCTTATCTACTAGTTCTTCTAACATCTTAAAATGCGTCCACCCTCTCTTTACTGAAACCTCTCATTCGGGCAGAGACGTGGCTTCTGGCTGTCTCAGTGATAATTAGGAATTTATTTTCATAAACTTATAGAACCATTTTTCCTGCTAATCCATTTTCAACATTGAAACAATATGGAATTCCGTACATTTTTGCAATATCAAGGCGAGTTTCCTAACTTTTTTTATAGTAAGGCCAAAAATCATTCTTCAAATTGAAGTATATGTGCCACTAACTTTTTCCATTTCTTTCGATAAATACAGCCGCCAGCCGGAACGTTTAGTGACTATGGGCCCTCTTTTTGGTTCTTAAGATATCGTTTCAGCGTGGTTTGTGTACACCATATATTTGAGCAGCTTTGTTTACTCCAATATTTTCTTGGCGAACTGCATTGACAGCTAAAACCAAATCTTCTTTGGACCACTCACTGTATTTGCGTGACATACTGATATCTAAAAAAAGGCCTTTCTTGAATACGTAGGAAATAGTGAGGAAAAAAATAATTAAATGTGATCGTCTCCCAAATTGGATCGGTCCAACATCGGCTCCCACTAACGGTCCAATTTAGGAAACAACGCCATTTTGTAAGAAAGCTTTCTGTGAAAAAACCGGTAGTGATAACTATGCCATACATGCATAAAAATGTTGCTTACAAGTTTATCTATATCGCAAAATAATTGAATTTTTCCCTACCTCCGTCACTTTCTAACAATTGCTTATTTGAGATGTGCGAACTCTTACTACATGTGATGTAAAACTCAACTATTCTCTCTGACAGAACACTTGAGGATGACTGACCACGTGGAACCTGTTTATCATGGATGTTTAGAGTAGTACCCCAATTTCACACCAGAATAGCAGCACTGATGCAGGTTTATATACGTTAAACATTGCTGGTCCATTTTAGGAGTCGGTCCAATATAGACAACTTTCCCCTAGTAAGCTAGATCAGTCTGGCAATTGGTCATATGGCGATGCAGTGGATAAGAGTTCCTCAAACCATCAGAGATAAAAATAAAATTTAGAGAAGGTTTATGGAAAATACACATTTTCCAGGGGGTATTGGTGCCATAGATTGCACTCATGTGGCAATCATAGCCCTCCACGATGAAGAGCACAATTATTTGAACCGAAAGGTATTTCATTCAAAAAAATTTCAAATAGTATGTCAGGTTTCTTCCTTATACTAGTTTGTATTTGCTGCAACTTTATACCACCCTTTCTCAAATAACAACTGGTATCTCTGGCGGCCTGTTTGCTACAATTTTGTGACAAACAGGCCGACAGGGAAAGTTGTTATTTCAAAAGACGAACAAGAAAGTTGCTGACAAAAGACTGAAATGTAAACTAGTATTATTTGGTTGTGGAATATTATTTTTGTTTCAGATTTGTGATTATGACATGAAAATACTCAATGTAAATAAATGCTAATTATCCAGGTGCGGCACATGATTCATACATCTGGAGAAATTCTGCCATTCGTGATGAATTGGAAAGAAACTACAACTTAGGTACTGAGATAATTGAGTGTTGGCAATTATTATTTTTTTAGTAGACATTGAAAAAGTATTCTAATTTTTTACCATTATAATAATTTCTATTTGACATCAATCAGTTTTCAAAAATACTGAAGTATTGTTGTATATCATACTGTCATTTCCATAATTTAAGTGTCCAGTGAAAGTAAACTTATGAGTTGGAATACAGTACAGTTGAGAATCAAATTGTTTGTTGAAGTTCAAAACAATTGCAGTGCTAAATGATACTATCAGTTCATGACTTCAGTACCTAAATATATTTTAGACAATTGAAAATGAATGTTTCCCAGGGGATCGAAATTCTTGGTTAGTGGGAGATTCTGGTTATCCCAAACAGTGCTGGCTCATGACACCAATTGTTGATGCTGTAGCTGGGACCCCAGAATTTGCATACACAGAAGCTCAAATGTCTACCAGAAACTGTGTAGAGCGATGCATAGGTGTTCTAAAAGGTCGTTTTCGATGTATTATGGGAGAGCGTAAATTGCGGTATGAGCCTGGAAAAGTTGGTACAATCATAAATATATGCACTGAAGGACGACTTGAGTTCGAGCCTGTGAATAATGCACCCGTTGTAGATGAAGGAAATGTCATTGTCAATCCTCAGCCGAATATTGATGGAATTCAAGCTAGGAGAGAAATAATCGAAAGATATTTTCAGTGAAATCTATTGAGCATTTTGTTTTTGGCAATGTTTCTGTTAAATAAATGTTTTTCTCATAATGGTTTAGTGTATGTATGTATATATGCAGGGAGGTCCGAAAAGTATGCCACATCGGATTTAAGTACAATATTTTACTAATACTACTATCAAAAGTTGATGCATGTCCGAAAACTATAAAAGCAGCAACTAGTTCCAGAAAATGTCGAAGGTTGTACAGGGGTAGGAAAAAAATTAGAGAATTTTCAATTCATGAAAAGAAGTAGTTGATATCATTTCTATTGAAAACTCACAAATAGCCTCCATATTTCTATAAGCACAACGTAGACTCCCTTGATGCTTGAAAATAACCTCACTCTCATGTTTAAGAGCCTTATCTCCCAAAATAACTGAGAACGCCACATTTTGAAAAAATTATTAGTTGCACCAAACGGCAACTCTCTGTAGGGTGGAGTGAGATAAGTGAACATTTACCGATATTTTATATTTTTCAGCTTTCAGAAGGCCTGAGACACATTTAATTGTTTGAAAAGGAATTGTTGTAAATAACCAAAATATTTTCGAGATCATCAGCTACTCTTTTTACATTATTATTGATATTAGTAAGCACTGCTAAAGTATCACACTGTATTTTTTTTATTGCTCATTGAATTTCAGCATTTTTTTTTTCTCACTAAATGACTTTCTTTCACGACTTCGTTGCACAGAATTTTGCTGTGTACTAGTTGGAAGCACTTACATGATGTTCAGTGGAACATTAATGGCCTCTGGGTTATTTTCCTCGTGCTCATCATTTTTTGTATTTTTCGAGTAATAGGAATGGTCCAAAGGCACATCACTATTGGTGTTCATGGAATCTATGTCATAGTTAATATCCTCATGTTGATAACTTGGGAATTCCTGAAAGAAAGCAGAAATTTAAAACAACACTGTTGCAAAAAAATTAGTCCATGTAGTTGAAGGGTTGTGTTGAAAATTCAATTTCTTACTTTGTCCAATCCCAATTCCGCTACTTCGTCACCTTCTGAACATTTCTGCCCCATCAGATTCAATGAGCGTTCCTCTATTGATGAAAGGCCAATATTTCTCCAGCTTCCACCACCAGTGGTTTTGAGTTCTTTTTTAATTTAGTCCATTTCACTTTTGTTTTTGACTTTCAGTCCGTAACAGCCTAAAAATGAATAGGTACATTAAAGTTCAGAACATGTGTTTAAACTCGTTTTTCACTCAAATCGCCGTTTAATCAATCGCCAGAACTACAACTCCAAAATCAATAATAATCCAACTCGCCGTTCACCACCATCGATCACTCCAGAATGTCGCCTCTCGCCATCTCGCTCTCCGCTCTTCTCGAAAGGGGGCACACCCGCCCGTTTGGGTGGAACACTCGGCCAACCTGAAAAATTAATGTCCCCGTAATTACAAATCAACTTGCTCGACCGCCGGTCGTTCTCATCCTCCTTTCCACGCCATTCTCTCACTCAGTCAAACGTTGCCTCGCTTTCATCATATTTGCCTTCGTCAATATTCCACCCATCGTCAGAATCAGACTCATACTCTATATCATTAACACCGTGATATCGCCTTAATGAATCTACAGCAACAGTCGCCATGGATCGTTTATAACCTCTAATGTCCTCAATTGCCTCAATGATATATCGATCATTCCCCAGCACCTTACGCACCCTGTAAGGGCCATCAAATTTATTCGCCAATTTGTTACTCATGCCTGCACCCGCCTTTTTGGTAGCAGCGCTGCTCCAGAGCACTAAGTCGCCCACCTTTTATGTAGTTGCAACCTTTCGCCTTCGATCGCAACGCCTTTTCGCCTTTCGTGCAGACTTCTGGATATTCTCTTGGGCCTTGACGCGGTCAGCGTTAGTCCTCACAATCCGATTGCCCCGAGGTCCGGATAACCAAGCTTCGCACGTTTCTGAGCCGTCCGAGAAGATTCATCATTCGTATCCGCCAATTTACGAGTCTTTCTTTCAGTGCTGTGGTCAGGAGCACTTCCGCCTTTTTCGCAACCGCCTTTTGCTTTTCCGCCAGAAATGAATTCGCCTTCTGGGCAATCGCCGGTCATGGACTTTTTGTTGAATAGCCTGGCACTCCTCCGTAGTGCTTTCGCCTGATTCCTCCTGAATCTTTTCGCCCGCCTACGCCTGGGAACCTGCTCTCCAGGGTGGGTGTCATCAGGCATCACCATGGCGTCGTCTGCGCCACCTGCCTAGTCTACACATTCGACACCCGGAACCTTCACCGCGGTTCCTGGACTTCCGCCAGTCCCAAGACCATCGCCGGTCTTGATCAGCTACTCGGCCATGACAATGATAGAACATCAGTCTAGCAGGGCAGAAATGCGTGCTGGAGTTGACCGCATTGTTAAGGCCCCAGACAACGTCCTGCAGCTTCTGGTCCCACCGACCTTCAGTCTCTGCAGTTGAAGCCGATGCTTCAATTATTGTTCTGTTCGCCCTTTCCACCTGCCCATTCGCCCTAGGTGTCGCCACGTCATTCAAAACATGTTTCGCGCCCTTTTTATCTAGGAATTCTTCAAATGTTTTGGAAGTAAACGCCTTGCCTTGATCGGATATTAATCGCCTTGGATAACCGAATTCGCCAAACACCTCATTGAGCCGCCTGTTCGCCTCTGTCACCGTTAATGTCTTAGTGGGTTTCGCCAAAACGAATTTAGTGAACCCATCTACCACCACCAGTAGTAGATGGGAGTATCCCCTGACACTTTTGACGAAGGGGCCTAAATGATCAATGTGCACCGTGTCGAATGGAATTGATCGCCGTTCGATAGGATGCAAAAGACCTTCGCCTCGCCCATATGACCCCTTTGGAAACTCACACCTAAGACATGGTCTTGTATATTTAAATACAAATCGCCTCATCATAGGAAACCAATAGGTTTCTTCGACCAACGCCAGACACCTTTGAAATGCCGGATGACCAATATCATCATGATACCTCCTTAGAATGCCAAATCTCGCCATCGCCGGTACATACAACCTCTCACCTTTAGGAGTTACACGATAAAGTCACCCTCGTGTGAGCTTGTAGTTCGCCTTTGGTTCTCCATCAGCGCGCCCATTCGCCAGTAATCGCACAAGCTCTTGCGCCTTTGGATCCTGTAACTGCACTGTTAGGAACCAATCCTCCTCGCCCACTGAAATTACGTTCACGCCAATAACCTCCGCCGGTGGATTTCTACTAAGAGCATCCACATGCTGCATTCGATGACCTGGGCGGTACTCTACCTCCATGTCATACTCCTAGATCGTCAGCCACCATCTAGCAATGCGAGGCACCAGATCTCGCTCGAGCAACGCTGCTCTAACGGCCACACAGTCCGTAACCACCTTGAAATGTACGCCAATAAGATACACCCTGAAACGCCTTCAGATTCGACCACCGCCAGGGTCTCTAGCTCATAACACCTGTTCCTGTGTCGTTGTCGCCCTGTTGAAGTATTCAACCGGTCTGAGTTTACTATCGGTTCCTTTCTGTAGAAGGATACCTGAAACGCCAAGTTTACTAGCATCCGTATGCAATTCAATTTCCGCCTGACTATCGTATGTCGCCAACATAGGTCGATCCGCCAATCGGGTTTTCAACACCTTGAACGCCTCTTGTTGTTCGCCCAACCAACGCCATGATTCGTTTTTCTTCGTGGGAGAAGTCAACGGCTTCGCCAATACTGCAAAATTATATATGAATTTTCTGAAAGATGACGCCAATCCCAGAAACTGTCGCACGCCATGAACATCCTTAGGCTCAGGAAAATTCAATACCGCCTGTATCTTCCGCCTACCGGGTCGAATACCATCTGCATCTACCTCATGGCCTAAATACTCAACACACCTTTGTAGAAAGGAACATTTCGCCAACTTGAGTTTAACACCCGCCTGTTTTATCAGATTCAATACTACATCCAACAACGCCAGATTTTCCTCCTCGCCTGCCGAAGGAATCAACAAGTCATCCATATACGCCAAAACTTCGCCATACCTAAGTGGACCTAAAGGTCGGTATTCACTTGCAACAGAAGAACACTCTGAACGAACCAAACACGCCGCGCGCGCTGAATCGATTGCAACAAATATTTTGCGCAAAAATTCGGGATGTTTGGAGAGTTGCAGTATTCGCTGCGTTCCCACCCGTAATAAGTGTTGTTTGTGTGTTCGTCGACATGGATGCAGACGATGTGATAGTAGCCGCTGGTGCTTTTTTAATTATAGATGCGCTAACAAGCGTAAAAAAAAAAGAGAAAAAAAAGAAAAATGTGGGCAAGACGCCTTCAAATATGCGACGAAAAAATATGGCCATACTCAGTGACCTGGATTATATGCATATCAACAATTTTACGAGGATGGCTGTAGAAGATTTTGAGAATCTAATGTGTCTAGTGGGTCCTACAATAGCCAATAAAGACAATTCATTTCGAAAGGCAATTCCTGTTCAAGACCGTCTGGCACTCACACTGCGCTTTTTAGCCACAGGGGACTCGTATAGTAGTTTGCAATATTTATTTAAAATTTCAAAACAATGAATTGGCGTTATAATTATAGAAACCTGCAGTGCACTTATTCAAGGACTCAAGGATAAAATAAAGGTAAGTTCATATTTTTTATCTAGTTTGTTTAGGTTCAAACATCGACGGTATCAATTGAAAAAATATTTTCGAAATTCATTTATAATTGATCCAAGAGGTATGATGTATTATCAGATAAAGACTGAAATTGAAATAGCCCCAAAGAAGTCCTTTTATTTTGAGAGTGTTGTGAAGAATTTGGTACAACGGTTTGATTAGGAGAGGGTTGGTGTGAATAGAAAAGTTGCGAGTGTGGGGAAGGGCTTGATACAGAAATTACATTAGGGGAGGGTTGTTGGGATAGGAAAGTTGCGAGTGTGGGGAAGGGCTTACATTAGGGAAGGGTTGTTGTGAGTGTGGGGAAGAGCCTGGTACAGGAACTAAATTAGGGGAGGGTTGTTGTGAGTAGGAAAGTTGCGAGTGTGAGGAAGGGCTTGGTACATGAATTTGATTGGGCGAAGACTGATATGAGTATTGAGGTATGTAACGAATTTTTCGTTACTTCCTTATACATAACCAATTTCTCATAACGTTTCCGATTATCTATACGGTGGAACGGGTCAGTAGTCACTGCTCAGGTCGTGAAGAGTGCGCCTTTGTTGTCGTCTCGTGAAAATGGTATCGTGACAGTTGTATTCATGTCGTCAAGCTGTGTTTTTTCCAAGTGTTTTTCAATAGAGAAAAACCAAGAACAGTTTGTGAAAAAACCCAGGTAGAATTGGTGATTTGTTCGAACCGAAAGGATAATCGTTCTCTTTCTTGATTTGAACGTCGAGATAGGCAGGTGGACTGAGTAAATTGATTTTGGTACGTACGATCTATAAGTTAAATAAGTTTCACTGCTGGAGTTTAGTTGAGTAATATTATTCTCTTTATCTTTCAATTAATGTTGTAGCTGATTAGCATTTTCTTCTTTTTCCTTATGCTTGTAATATTAGAATTCTTGGATATACCGCATGGTAATTTTTGAAGGTTAAAGATAGATATTTCGGCCATTTTGACAAATCATTCATAGTACATATTGTGGCTAACGTAACATCTGTTCCGAATATTGGGAACTGATTTTTTTTCATTGGAAATCAGTTCTACGCTTTTGCATTATTTTAGGTACCAAGTAATTGGTAATTTCGAATGGACTAGAGCTTACTTACCTCACACGACTAGTGGATTGTTCCAAGGATTCTGATAGAAGTGAAGGGCGAATTCGATTGTTCTGGGACAGTTTGGAGTGACTAATAGGACGGCTCTCTGGTAAGCAATTTTCTTTATTTCATAACTATATGTTTATGAGAGTAATTTTCTTTTCTCTTGAGAAAGAATTGCTTATGGAGAGAGTTGTACCTCTGGCCTAACGGTCTCAGAACACTCGATTCGATTCAATATATGCCTAAAGCGTAAAGTTGATTTCCGTTTAATAAATTCCTTATATCTATTACTCCATTCAATTCCCAGTGTAGCTTTTTTGATCGTTGCAAAGTCAATTCACTTCAGTTACTACCTTGTCGCCAAGAGCAGGGAGATTCACAAAATTTTTTGAGAATTACCTGTTTATCGATTTGAAAAGGGAATTGCCGCCCTATTTCAAAATTATCTTTATCTAAGAGAGTTGTGCCCACTGAAAGACGTGAGGTCTCCCTCTTCAGTTATCTTTAAAAATTCTTCAATTAAAAGAATTATTTAACATTATCTTTTTCTAAGAGAGTTGTGCCCACTGAAAGACGTGTGGTCTCCCTCTTCGGTTTATCTTTGGAAATTCTTCAATAAAAAGAATTATTTCACTTTATCTTTATCTAAGAGAGTCGTGCTCACTGAAAGACGTGTGTCTCTCTCTTCTTATCTTGGCTGAAGAGTATACTTTTACTCTGACTATTATCTTGGTTCAGAAACCCTATATTTTTTGTAGCTTACTAGAGTATTTTGGTTATAACGCTATATTTTCCTTTGGCACTTGCTTTAAAATAGTATATTTTGGCACTGGCAATTTTATAGTGTTTTGCTTTAAAATACTATATTTTTTCTCTGGTAAAATTTCAAGGAAATTTTTATATTTCTTTTGGAATACCTTTCCTCATTAAATTTTTTTACCCTTCTGGTACATAGAATCACCTTATCAAAACTTACTTGTTTCAAAACTTAACTGAATTTGAACATAACGTTTTGGGTGGAGTTTGTTTTGTTTGGTTTTGAATTTTGTTCATTTTTAATATTTTTTTTAAATTATTAAAATTAACTTATAAATTTGAATCCAGAATAGCAGATTGGATTGCTATTTATTATCTTTGTTCTTTCACTGTAACCTTCCAGTCTTTTATATAGACTGAGATTTTTATTGTTGCTATATTTGCATCATCTTTTGACTCTCGATTAAAATTTGAAACATAAAACTTGAGGTTCAAAGGATATCCTTCGTTCTCCCCTTTTTGTACATATTTTGATTCCTATCATCTTCTTCGCATGATATATACCACGGAGGGAACCCATCTACGGAGACAGAAGGACTAGTAACCTGGGAGGTCTTACAGCACATCCATATCAGCACTGGTCCGTGAAGATCAACTAAATTCACGCCGATAAGGGGGTCTAAAACCAACTATAGAACCACCCACGACCATCTTCATCGTAACGGCTGAGACCAAGTTCCTCCTAGAACCGCTAAGACCAGCTTCAAGAAACTAGCCTTCATCTCTCTTACTCAAGAACTCCGAAGGTATATCCGTGGCACCAACAACTGGAGGAATCATAGTTGTAAATGTTCGGGTTTTGATCAGAGTCGGGAATACTGGTTTTTATGTAATTTCTCAATTTTTGTTCACAGAAATCCATACTCTTATAGTATAATTGTCAACCTGTTTTTTTATTGTCCAATCATTTTGATTCCATCTGGAATAAATTTGTTAAGTTGATTTATTGCATATTTATTTGCCTTCCCATACAAGCTAGGTAACATTTATTTAATTTTATTTATCTTTGACTTTTGTGTTTAGCAAGTCTGGCGCCCAACTCTTGAACTAGTCAAGTTAATTAATGTATAATTTTTTTTAGTGGCCAAATTTGATTAACTAGGAAAAGTCATTAATTGAACCTTACTCACGGCCTAACCGTATCCATCTGAGCAGCCTATCGGCAAAGTGATTTCACCTTCTTAAATTTGAATCATTTAATTTAAAATCTGGGGTTCAGAAGTAAGGGGTGTTGCAGGTAACCCTAAAGCAGGTGTATTAAATGCTTGAAACGCGCCTCTTGCTACCCCGATGTCGTACTGGCCCATTTCGGCACTAAAGAAAATGTTGTTAATGTTATGTTGTACTACAGCTCTTGTCTTTTTTCTGTAGCTTCTAAGCTTGTGAGCCACATGTTGTCCATACACTCCACATTCGTCGCCTTCAAGGTCACTATTTGAGGCTGCATTTTTGAGAAATCCTAGAGCTTGGTCTACCTTAGAAACTTCTTCTGATTCATTTAGCTTCCTTCGTTTTTTAAATTATTTTCTAGGAGTGGCAGACGTACTTGGTTTTGAAGGCAATGTATTGTTGCCAGCAAGCCCTTGTGCTTCTGTTTCTTCGTTTTCAATGCCTTGTGAATTAGTTGCTTCTGGTTCGGTCATTATGTTTTCCGGTAACTCATCTTCAGAATCCAGTTCTGCTTTATCATTTTCCTGAAACATAAGATATGGAATTAAATAAGGTTCAAATAAGTTAAATATAATGAAAAAGCAGAAAAAAACAACAAAATATGAAAAATGTAAACAGAATTGCTAACATACTGTTAAATCAACTTTAGTTCTCGCGACTGCCTCAAAACCGGACTCCGTTCCGTTCGTTTGTATTTAAACCGTTCCGAAACATTCGCCCATCCCTGTTCTTTAGATATGAAAGTTTTAATTTTTTATCTGGACATGCTGAACTATGACATCCTATTATTAAAACCTTGTTTACTATAACGCTTTAATTATAGGTTTATTATTTTCAAATGCCGACCACCCCGGAAGAATGGTTATGCATAAGTAGACAATTTGAAGAAAGATGGCAATTTCTTCATTGTGTCGGGGCTATGGATGGAAAACATGTTACAACACAGGTCCCATTTAACAGTGGAAGTGACTTCTATAATTATAAATCATAGTTCAGTATAGTTTTACTTGGCCTAGTTGATGCCGACTACAATTTCTTATTTGTTGATGTTGGGTGCCAAGGCAGGATATCAGATGGAGGATATTCAAAAACACAACGCTTTACAGAAAATTAGAAAATAATGACCTAGGTCTACCTGAAGATTCCCCGTTGTCGAATTTAAATGAACCAATGCCTTACGTTCTTCTTGCAGACGAGGCATTTGCTTTGACGGCTCATATAATGGAACCGTTTTCTGGAATACATGAAAAAGGAACACCTGAAAGAATATTCAACTATCGACTAAGTCACGCAAGAAGGCTAGTGGAAAATGTTTTTGGGATTTTAGCAGCAATATTTAGGATCCTTAGAAAACCAATATTGCTCAGCCCCAAAAAAGCACGGATAGTTGTAATGGCGACTTGCTGTTTACATAATTATCTTAGGAAAAGCCGCCACTCCAAAAATATTTACGCACCTCTAGGAAGTTTTGACCAACAAGATGATCAAGGTAATTTTATCCCTGGCAATTGGAGACAGGAAAAACCCCCAGAAACATCATTTTTGCTTTTCAGGAATGTACCACCCAAGTCGGCAACAACAGCAAAGCAAATCCGTAATAACTTTGCTCAATATATGTTGAACAATTAGTTTCTAAAAGGCAGTATTATTTTCACATACAGTAGAACTCCAATTATCCGAATTAATGGGGACCGGGACCCATTCGGATAATCAAATATTCGGATAATCGGATTTTTTTTAAAAAAATTGCCATTGGAGAGAATAAAAGCTACGTTTTGATATTGCACTATTTTTTTATTGAATTAAATGAAAAAAACATGAAATTTTCACATGTTTTAAATATACATAAATACATAAAATGTACTTATGTACAAGTTTAGAAATAAAATCATTGTTTTTAAACATCTCCGTCAATGTAAGCTGTTTGCGGTCTTCAACCGTTTTCGGCAGCCAGGTCACGCATTGCTTGACGGTGAGCAGTTGCAAGTGGTCACACTCGGGCTGACGCTCCATCCACTTCAAAGCAGTCTCGAGGCCGGCAATGCTTCACTAGCTGATGGTCCAGCGTCTACTTCAACATCAGCAGAAAGTTCTTCTTCCACTTCCACTTCAACATCTTCTCTCACACTTACAACAATTTCATCGTCATTGAGAATTTGAAAACCAGGGTCAGACGTCACAAGCCATCCACTCTCCTACATCTTCAGCACTTACTTCTGTACAACCAGGAATTTTACAATCATTTTTCTTATTTCCTCTAGTGACAACGCATCTTCATCATCATCATCCTCTCCATATTCTTGTTTCTCATTTTTTTCAGATTCTTTTTTTTGTTCTTCTCAGACGGTAGGCCTTTCAGTTTATTCCACGCACGTCTTAGCGTCACTGCCGTAACCAAACTCCAAGCTTCCGCTACCATGTAACAGCAGTCCTTTAAATTTATTTTGCTATGATTTTCCAAAACCAATTCTTCATCTTCAGCACCTTCGATCAGCAGTTTCTCAGCAGTTGCCTTCTGTAATGGCGCTTCATTGTTTCAATAACAGACTGGTCCATGGGTTGCAGCAAACTTGTAACATTGGGAGGCAAAACGTCGTTTTAAACTGCCCATTCTCTTTCCAACAGTTCTGCTGTAGGATGAGTGGGTGCGTATCAACAATTAAAAGCACCTTACTGCCTTCTTTTCCCACCGATTTTGGTGCTTTTTTCACTTCAGGAATAAACACTTCATCATACCATTCGGTAAACAAAGCTGCAGTCATCCAGGCCTTGGGTTGACTTTTGTAGAAGAGTGGAAGTTTTTTTACGTTTTTAAATGCTCTTGGATTTCTTGATTTTCCTATCAAAAGAAGTGGCAGTTTATGATTTCCAGTGGAGTTGGCACAGTTAAGCACTGTAACACGTTCTTTACTGACCTTATGTCCAGGGCACTAGATTCCTTTTAGAAGCCAAAGTGGTTTTGGTAATGCTTCCCAAACAAGGCCAGTTTCATCGGCATTATAAACAAACTCCGGATCATAGGATTCTGATGCAGTTTTAAATTTTTCAATAAAATTTTCAGCAGCTGCAGAGTCTGCTGAAAGCTTCTCACCAGCCAAATCTAACTCGCGTACACCATGCCTGAATTTAAAATTCCTTAGCCAGCCGTTACTAGCCTTAAAAGATGAATAACCAAGCTTTTCTGCTAAGATTTTGGCTTTTCACAAAGGATTGGACCTGAAATCGGATTTCCCATAGAACGTTGCTGTAAAACCATTTAAACACGGCATCTTCCAAATTTTGTTGGTTGCTGTCTTCATTGTTTTCCTGAGGAACTTCCATCTTCATTTTCAAGCACCGAAACAAAGTTTAAAAGTGTTGACTTACTGTTTTTAATGTCAGAAATTGTTGCTTTTCCAACACCATAAATCTCAGACAACTTCTTACCCGTTACACCTTTATCGAGTTGCTCTATAATTTTCAGTTTGTCCGCTAACGATAGCACAACACGTTTTCTTTTCGAAGCCATGGTATAAAAACAATACAGTATTGTACACGCACACTGGCTAATCAAAACAAACAATGACAGGTGCGCCGTGGCCGTGACTGCAATGCGCCGGAACTTGTCTTAACTTGCCGTTGTGCCTACACACGCGGGGGGAATTTGTGATTCGGATAATCGGCGATTCGGATAGTCGGAGTTCGGATAATTGGAGTTCTACTGTATTACTTTTAAATATTTGTTTACATACCTCAATTGAATCTATTGTAGGTCTTGGTTCATCTTTGTCTAGTAGAAAAGCCATGCGTGGAAACGCAAACCATTTTGACAAGTATATTTCTTCTCTTCCTGTAAAAAAACAAAATTGTTTATGGAAAATCTCACACCAGGATATTCAGTATAATATAATATCATTTACAGCGTTGTAATTGTATTGTTATTTCAATGATAAAACGTCGACAATTTTACAGTTTTATTTCGTTCAGTGAACGTATATTTTATCTAATAAAAATTGTATGTTTTATTAATAAGGGATGTCTCAAAACTTCATATGCAAAAGCTTTGGTTAACTGATTATTTTTCTATTTTACTTGAAATAAGTGAAAAATTAGAAAAAACTTACCTCTTCCTGTTCCTACAGATTTTTTCTCCTTGGCTTTTTCCCTTCTAAAACTTGAAAGAAGACTTTCCATTTTTTTTTGACATCATTCACGGCGCATTCCATATTTTCAGCAGTTGCCGCCCACGCATCATGCTTTTTAATTTTTTTAAAATAATATCCGTTTGTAGGATCCCATAATACAGGTTGCAGTTCAAATTGGTCAATAAGTTCTAGGCATTTTTCCCTGTTCCAGTCCATTTTCTTTGCTTTCCCGACAAGGAACGAACGCTACAGACACAGCAAGCGCACCAACGTCCGACGACAGAATAATTTCCTTTGTGCAAATCGCGTTTACCGACAAACCTCGGAACATGTTTGGCGCCTTCGGTTCGGTTCTGCGCAACGTATTGAGTAGACAAATTTATTATAGCGCGCGCGGCGTGTTTGGTTCGTTCAGAGTGTTCTGTTGCAAGTGAATACCCACCTTAACATCTCATTGACAATTCGCTGAAAAACCGCCGGTGAGTTGAAGAGGCCAAAAGGAACACTCAGGTACTCATAATGTCCATCCGGAGTAATAAACGCCGTTTTATCTACCGAGTCTGGTGCATAGGAACCTGATGAAAACATTGCGCCAAGTCCAGTACAGTAAAAACACTTTTACTCGCCAATTTCGCCAGTTGACCTTCCTTCACAGTGATAGCATTCAACGCCCTGTAATCAACGCACAGCCTCACCTCGCCAGACTTTTTGGGAATCAAGACAATAGGACTAGCATACGCCGATTCGCTCTCTCTCTCTCACTACGTCAGCGCCCATAAGAGTTTGCACCTTATCTCGCACCAGTCCCCTCTCCCAATGGATCAACCTGTGAGGCCTGTAATAAATAGGTATATCGCTTGATAAATTAATTGGCATGGTCCCCAGATGAGTCAGTCCAAGATCATCACCGCCTGTAGAAAAGCAAACGGAATAACGCCTCAATAAATCAAATAATCGCCTTTTGCACACCTCTGATACATCACCTACGTTCGCGCCAGAAAGGTCCAAACTGTTCACAGATATTTGCCTCACTTGAGTTGCAGACGGGTGAGCCCACGACTGGACAAACATGTCTCCGCCCGAGACACCAGTCGTCCTTTCCGCCACTCGAACTGTCCTTCGCCATTGTTGATGACTGTAATGCATTCCTGTCGTCCGCAACACGCCCGCCGGTATAATCCTCCTTCAGGGTATTGCTTATTCCCCATGTAATATTTTGCGCCGTCGACTATGTCCACCTTAACCTCACTTATAGTGTTGGGTTGAAGTATTGTATCTTCCGCCAACAACACCTTACCCCTATCGGACCCATATCACAGTCAGTCACCAACGCCTCCAACTCGAGATGGCAGTCCGCCATGATCATCTCAAACTCCACCTGTCCGAGACCCAGAGCAACGCCTCCACCAAAACCGCAAAGGAAACGCCCTTCTCCTTCATTATCAATGGTGAGTCCCAACCGTTTCGCCGTCGCCACGGACATCAGATTCTGTTCACTCTCGGTGTCCAGATACGCTCTCTTATTCTCGCCATTTCCTCTCACCATTTGCCGAAAACAACTGTCTGAGGAATCGTTCAAAAGTCCCACCTGCCGCCTGCACCTCTTCAAAGCTTCGCCATGCGCAGGACCGCCTGTCCGTTCGGGGATCGTGTCTGGACGCCACCGTTTTAGTCCTGAACGCCTCGCCATGACATCCCTCCGTCCACCATTAGTTGTAAAGTCCTTTTGGAGTGGCGCAGTTAACTGCGTAAGCATTTGCCCTCAGGTTCTCTGGCAACCCTCTAATGATGCATGACACCGCATCCTCGCCCTTGATGCCTATCCTGCCACACAACGCCAACTTCGCGTGGTAGTATGTAGTCATACTTTCCGATGGGAGCTTCCGCCGCTGAACCATCTCTTCCACCATTAGAGCAAAATCCCTTCGCCGTGAAAATGCCGCCTGCAATTTTGCCTTCCATTGGTCCCAAGACAAGTTATAATCAATCATCCAATTGATGAAACCACCTTTTCGCCGCAACCTCCAATTTTGATTGCGCCAATGTCGACTTAACATAGCTCGACCAGCCATGAATAACGCCTAGCTGATCAATCTTCTGGAGCCACCTGTCTATATTACTGTCAACATCGTCTGGATCAAAACGATCTACCACCTCAGAGCCTAGTTAAAGTGGCCGCCCGTCGAAACCTCCTTGCGCTAAATCGACACTATCTCCATGCCCCGATCTTGAAGGTCTTGGTGTCGCCAAATCGTAGATTTCACCTACCACCAAGGCCGCCTGCTGCTTAGCAACCCTCTCTTCACTTTGTGAGAGGCCACCCGCCTAAAGTTGCTTCACCAGCTCGCTTACTGGTACACCAGAAAAATTCGCCTCCGCACGTCGCCGTGGAGAATCAAGATTTCGTCGCGCTTCCCCACGCCTTGGGGTTTCCGTAGAATCCAAATCCTCCTCTACATGTAACCCCAGATGATCATCGCCTGATTTATCCATGTCCTATATATACTTCCTCAGTATCAACAGTCGCCGGTTAATTAAGTCTTTTACCACGCCTTGTTTCGCCAATAAGTATAAACTGAATCAGATACGTCACCAACGATCATAAATCAAAATAAAAAAAAAATCCATTGTTCAGAAAAATTCGCCAAATCCAATTAAATTATTTGAATGCCTTTCAGATATATATCATAACCAATGAATTGATTTATGCGCCACTAATATTAAGCAATGAAAGTAAAATGTTGTAAACACCAATGAGAAATCGCCAAATAAATGAATTATCGCCATAAACCGTTGTGAAACGTCCGCGATCGCCAATTACTGACTAAATCAATTGTATGTTGCTGCAACACCAAAATATTTCTCAAATCAATTCATTTCCCGATGCGCCACGCCTTTAAAAACGCCCTGTATTCAGTAATTTCCTCCTTTCGCCGAACGCCAATGAAAAAGGTCAATTTCGCCAAATGTGGAATAGCTATATTCCCAATAACGTATATAATCGCCAAAGAATCAAGATTTCAACAACTAATTTTTCATAAGAAAAACAACTTTATCACCAGCAAATTGTTTTCTTACAAACTGTGTGCATGAACACTGATTATATCGCCAGATACGATAAGTTTAAAAATATTCGAATCGCCGGTTCGTTTCCGATAACAAAACACCACTATGTACGCCGTGGAAAATTACCGGGCTAGCTACAAGCACAATCTTGTCGATCGGACCGCCTGCAATTGTCGTTTCGCCGAATAATAATAGGATTTCTGTACTTACAGTTTTTAGAACGCCAATACACCTCAAATAATCGCCAGATATGAAGAGAAGTACGCCTAACTATTTTATTTCCTTGTTGGGAAACCGCCTGCTTGCACACACAAAGAAACTGTTTCTAAAGCGCCTTTCGCCACTTCACCAACACACAGGGTACTTTATCCACACTTCTGAACTGTTAAAACTCGTTTTTTACTTGAATCGCCTTTCAATCAATCACCAAAATCAATAATAATCCAACTCGCCGTTCACCACTATCGATGATCACTCCAGAATGTCACCTCTCGCCATCTCGCTCTCCGTTACGCCGCTAGGAGAAGTCCAGGGTCGACCTGGCCCTAGTCGTGATGTCGCCATCTTCTCGAAAGGTGGCACACCCGCCCGTTTGGGTTGGAACACATGTCAAACAAGTAGTGTATCAAGATATGTATAAACCTGCGATCAAGTTGAGAATGTAGATGAACTGTATTTGAATTTCAAGTATTGCATCCACAGTGTACTGAATTCTGAGTATTAAAAACACTGTGATTGCACCCATTCTTGAATTTCACCCTTCGCCACTCAAGCACTGATTTGGTCCCAGTGCCCAATGAATTGAGAGCATTAGCCACAGAGATCCACTGTTCCTTCAATTGTTGCCGTCCGTTGAGTCCATGAACTTTATTTGTGATGAGCTCCTTATGTTTTTCTGCAGAATTCAGAAACACACTCCAGTGTGTAGGTGTAACTCTCATATTAACGAATTGAATTTGCAGTAACTTCTTCACATAAATTCTGAAAAACTCTATGTTTGTTTTGCGTTCTTTTTTAGGTTAAGGATCGCAATTCGAGACAAACAAGTACTTTTTCATGGCCAAATGCGCCGATTTGGACGCAAAGGCTTATAAATGAATGGAATGGAAATGCTCTACCTTTTTCTAATCAACACAGAGTTTCAGCTGTCGCCACAGATAGCGACTGTCGCAAAAAGCAACTGTGGCGAACGGTATACACGAAATACCAATTGCGTCAAATCATGGCAACATGTAGAATTCCATGGCACACGAAATCCCACCCCTGGAACGGACTTATGATCAACCCCAACCCAGCACATCAAGTCAATGTCTTACTCTTAGTATTCCTGCTCCAAAACAACTAGAACCTCAGCCGAGTACTTCATACGAAGATTCCACCTTATTGGGTACAGATTTTGTAGAAGCTGAATATGTCCCAGAACCAGCCTAGTACTTCACAAAATTTGGCTGGGTTTAGTACAGTTCTGGTAGATGCTGAGAACTACAACTACAACAGGAATTACTCCGAATAGAAAATGAACTTGCAAATTTGAAAGAACGCATGTCTTTTGACCATATAAAAAACAGTGAGAGTTCGGTATTGTTATATACAGGCCTGCCAAATGCAACAGTTTTTGAAAGCATATTGGAATCGTTGAGAGGTGTGGAATTCAAAAACTATTATAACTGGAAGGTGGAGAAGTTGAATCATGCAGACCAATTATTATTAACCCTCATGAAGCTAAGACAAAATGTTCCCCAATTATGTCTCGAGCAAGTGTATCTAATATATTAATCACAAGGGTACATGTGCTCCAAGAAGTTTCATTTAAAAAGTTGATGGCCAAGATTCCCGAGCGAAAAAAGAATAGATCTTGCTTGCCAAATTGCTGCAGCACATTTACAAACTGCTGAATCATAATTGACTGCACTGAAATATACACGATGGCATCAAGAAAATATATGGCAGAACAAAAAGTCAGTTACAGTTCGTATAAACATCTAAATACTTGGAAAGGGTTGATAGGTGAGTTAGGTATAAGTGAAAAAATCAAAGTATAATGTTCAATTTCAGGTGTTGCACCAAACGGTGTTATAACTTATATAAGTGGCCTAATCCAGGATCAAAATTGTTCAGCGTTGTGGTATTTTGGATCAGTTGGCTACAGGCGACCTTATACCTCATTTTATTTGTTTCTTTTAGTTTCTTCTGTATTAAATATGATTGACAGGCGCAGTATGTAAGAAAATAATATGTATAAGTTGTATGGAGAAGTTAACTTGCAATAATAATACAAAATTGAACAGTGATCCTTTTAAAGAAACTCTAATGACAACACAATGTTGGCCCTTATTTCTCTTGTGATGCTTCTCGAAACTGAAAGTTGCTCTATTTTATCAACAATTATTTTCTAAATCCAGATATGTTTCCAGTTTGTTTAATGAGGTTCATTGCATTTTATCTCTTAAATTGTAGGTTCTCAATATTTTCATATAAATTATGGATTTCTTTATTTTTTGAATTTTTATTTAATCAATAACACTTGACACAGTAATGGAACAAATACCTTCATTGTGCAAAAAACGTTTAATACATACAATATACAGAAAAGGCAAAATATATATTCCAAATTATTCATTAAATCCTGCCACATGAGGTATAAATCTATTTAAATAAAATGAATGCAGTATTTCTAGATTTGGTTCCCACCAGGAACAGAAACAACTTCACACTCATTTGGTGTCCATACCACCAAATAACATACATCTCGTTTCGTCAAATGTAGTTGCCCCTGAATTTGATGGTAATAATCATGGTTATAATTCTTGGGGGTTTGATCCCCTTCTTTATAACTTATGTAGCCTTTATCGTTTCTCAATGCCTCACATAGGCTAATAAAGGCTCTAAACTTGTATGGACACTTCACTTCAACAATAGCAGAATCCCCACACAAGCCGTCAGGTGAAGCTCCAAGGAAACCACTTTCGTCCAACCACAGCCCTGTTGGTATGATATCCATATTGTCAAAAGCTCTGAATGATGAGTGCAACGTTTTCATGTTCTTTGCTCCACTGAATAGCTATTACCGAAGGAAGGTCGTATCCATTTAATAATTTTTCAAATAAGGATGGATGATATCGTCGACGCTTCACTGCAGCTGAAACTACACCAAAATTACTTGCAGTCAAACGATTCTTTCTGGCTATGAGCCAGTTTTCATTCTTTGCTTGGCCTATTGTTTTATTCACAACCTCTTTGACTTGTGTGTGTGTGTGTGTGTGAGGCACAACTTTTCCCTCGAGAACAGGTCCCTGTCTGAAGCCTCTAAATATTCTTCCGAAAATACCAAATTTTCAACTGATGGAAGGATATCTTCTACATCCACTTCAGATTCGGGTCTCAATAACCAACTATAGCCAACAACATTTCCCTGTCCTAGTTTTGTTAAAAAATTCGTGATATTTTCTTCGGGTATATCTCCACAGATTGCATGATATGTTTTCTGTTTTGGATATAGTTCTGCTATAGTTTTTACATCCTCCTCACTCGACATACTTGGTGCTGACCAGCGACATGCTTGATCAGTGACACTCACATTATGATGGCCTTAAATACATAATGCAGCTATGTGGTGGCATTTTACCAACCCTCTGGGACATGTACAGCTGACATCAAGTATGGAGTCATCGTCGACATTAATTGATACCTGAAATAATATTCAATCAATAAGATTATTTTTAGGACAAAAGAGTATAATCTACCTCAATAGAATATGTTATTTTCTTCATACTGGCACTAACTGTTACTTTCAAAATTGCAGGCTTCACCTCTCTATCGAACACCATACTCTTCACATTTCCACTTTTGTAGGCATTTCCACCCCGCTGTAGCTGTTTAATAGAATAGAATAGAATATTTTTTGGTCCTTTATAATAATAATAATAATAATATTTATTTTCAAAAAAGTTATAGATATAATGGGAAATAAATGTAGAATAAACCTTCTTGTAGAAAGGCATCGTGGGGTACATACAGTGAATAGGAACCTAGTTTTCGAGGGTTGCTTATGTTCAATGTAGAATGATAGTTTTCAGGTTAGTGCTTATTCATATTTAACAGAGGTGAGACCTGTACGTTAAGAATATGAAGAATTCACATACAAGTTCACAAACTTATACATACACATATACAAAGATATACATATACACACATAGAGATACCTATATCATTTTTATGCACATACACCTTATATATACCACTTATGACTATATACATGTAGATTTGACTTTACAAATATACACAGCTACACAAATTCGTTCTGTATATATACACATATACATAAACACACACATATATACATATTTTTCAGAGGCAATTTTCAACAAGTTTGTTTATTTTTTCTCTCCCTTCTTGATTGATCCACATTTTAACTTTTTTTTGAATAAGTTCATATTATTGATACTTTTAATTGAAGTGGGTAACAGGTTGTACGCCTTCACACCCAAGTATGTGAAACACCTTAGAGCAATCGTTTTATTCATTTTTGGGATTGCGGATACACTGTTTCGATAGCCAGTGTTGTGGTAATGTTGGATCTCCAATAATTCATCTTTATTATTTTATGAAGAAGAAAAACTCGAAGTCGTCTCCACAATATAATATTAACAATCGATTAGATAAATACCATCGATTAGGTGAACATGTTTCGAACCTCTATAGGTTCATCATCAGCAGATAATAAAAGTATTATGGAGATGAAAAAATAGTTTGTAGGTTACTGATATAAAATTATTTTAATTCCAATGTTCATAACTTGGACCATATGGAAAGTTGGGATTTCCTTTCAAGGGCTGTGTCCCATTTTTAAATTTGGGAGGGCTAAATACTTTAGCCGATGCAAAATGAATTGACGACATGAGGAAACAACAGAAGCAGAAGAAAAAAGTCAATAAAACAATATTTTATGAAATGAAGCTTTTATTTGCAACTACAAAAAGTACCTTATATGTTAAAAAATAATTTTTTTGGAAGCAACATATACTCTATATAATAACAATATAAATAAAAACTAATGAAAAACAAAACAATATTCATATGAAACTAAAATATGTTTTTGGTGTGGTAGGTTTAAAAGCATGGCACCACGCATAGTGCAACATCACACACAGAACACATGTAGCGCGATTCTGCCCTTTTTCTATGTTTCGTGCAAACTACACATCTTTTTGTTGGTTTTTGTTTTTTTTCTGTAGGTGGAACAAATGACGGGAAATGCCTCTCGGTGAGACGCAAGTCACCATCATTTTCCATTCGTGGTCTCCCGCCACCAGTACGTGTAAGAGGAACGTGGTATTTTTCGATGATTTGTTTTACTAAATCTAAATGGAATTTTTCAATAGATATATACTTAGGAGTAGTGGTTTTGTACATTTGGTAACTGTTTAGAACAGCCATATCCAAGAGATGAAAATACACTTTGTTATACCATTTTTTGATTTTGCGGACGCACTCTAATCTACAATGCATGTAGGCTTGAATATCTGACGATCAGTGTCTCGTTTTTGTCCAACACACTTCACATCTGGCGTATGACTAGAGGATAACATATTCACTTCGCGTTTGTCTTTGTATCGCACGGTAAGAAGCTTTTCGCACGCCCGATAAGTAAACTCACTACTTGACAGTTTGGTAGTTATTGTAGGCATATTTTTACGATTCTTTTTCACAGTTCCACAAGCATTTGTTTTCATTTTATGTAAAGTATCAAAACGGTTAGGGCTTGTATACCAATTATCAACATACAACATATGTCCCTTTTTTACATAGGGCTCAAGTAAAGTTAGGACAATACTTCCCGATTTGCCAATGTCATATCTGTCAGTAAAATCCTCAACATCAGTTGTGGCGCCTGTGTATATTAGAAAATCCAATATGTACCCAGTATCGCAGTCACACAATAAAAAAAACTTCACACCGAATATATGACGTTTCGACGGAATGTATTGTCGGAAAAACACTCGATCCCGAAAAAGCATCAAACTTTCGTCTATACATAAGTTCTGACATGGCACAAATCCTTCCTTGAATCTGTTTCTAAGATGATCAACAATAACTCTAATTTTAAGCAATGAATCTTTTTCTACCGGAACATGGTCATTATCTGTGAAATGCAGCAATTTTAATATAAGTAAAAATCTGTGTCTTTTCATTAGCCTTTGATATATTGGTGTACAAATATACGGGTCTGTAGACCAATAGTTATTTATTTGTAGTTTTTTTGTGTGTGGCATTAGAAGAGCAGTAGCCAAAAAGCAATACAATTCCTTGAATTCGACAGGTTTCCACCTTGCCATGCGGGAAAATTCTGGAACATCGTTGCGACATAAAAACTCGTATCTATTGATCTCCTCTGCCGTCAACTTCATTATATCTGGGGTAAAAAATATTCAAAAAACTCAAGTGCTGAAGTACCTTGAATTTTGCAGCCTGAACTGGATTCGTCAAATTCGTAAACATCAGTGAGAACTCTTTGGTTGACCAGTGAAATCTGCCTTGTGACGGGAGTTCTTCTTGTTCGATGCTTGAGCTTGAATCATCAATTTCCATCACATCATTTTGTTGGCTCGAATCCAAAATATAGCTTTGTACATCTGCCACACTTTCATGTTGATTTTGCAAATTTTCAGTGTCAGATAGCTCGTCATCTGAAGAAAGTGGCTCATATTCTTGGTCACTGTCATCGCTTCTAGCCAGAATCTCTTCCAACTCTTTACCAGTCAACATTTTCTTTGTCATGATTAAATAATTTTACATAAATACACCTCAAACAACAATAAAAACACTTAACATACACTGCCTTCTGTTTATATACTACGCAACAGGTCTAAAACGCACTGCTATCGCGAAAACTATTGTTTACCTAATCAGCTGTACAGCAGCGTTGCCATCGCAGCTGATTTCTCGCTTCAATTGGCATGTGCGAAATACGTTTGCGAGAATATGTGGCTAGAGCAGTCAGATCCTATTTAATTTTAAAATGCGAGTTATCTCGTCTCGAGCAGTATACCCATGATCGAGAATACTCGTCTTGAGCATTGAAAGGGTTAATGAGTGATATATAGCCCTCCATCTCCATTATATTCAAGTATTCGTTACTTTGTCCATCATTGCTTAGGATGTTTACGTTCATGTCTCCAAGCAATATAATGAAGTCCGTTTTTTTTTGGATTTGTTTGAGATAGAATTCTAGATTTTCATTGAATTTTTTTTCACATGTAGATGGGGGCCTATATATCCCTGTCAATATGAATGTTTTTTTGTTCTTACTGAATTGTACCTGCGGAGCCTCATATTGTCTATATTCACAATTTTCACTGTAATAAATAATAACACCATCATTTTGGTTAATTTCACTTTCATTATGAATTGATTTGTATCCTTTTAGAGAGAAAAGTGATATACAATTGACTTTCCATGTTTCAGTAAAAACAATAATGTCGAATTCATAATTGCGTATGTTGCAGTGTAGTATTTTAAGATCATCTGTGTTACCCACTTCAAATAAAAGATTGCATTCATTCAAGTTTTGCATTTGTTTCAACACTATTTAAAGTAAAGTTTTGTATATATGAATCCATGATTTAGACAGAGTTGTGGGTTATAAATAGAGTATTTTATGAGAGAGAAAGAAAATATTGCAAGGATTTAAATGAATAAATGAAGAAGCTTGATAGTCCAATTGAGATAGAGTATGAAAAACAGAATAAATGAAAGTCTTACTGATATAACAACGTTAACATAAAATCTGATGATATACCGCTGCATTACAAGCAAAACATAGGCTTACTTCAGTATTACAGTGTCTACAGATCCACTATAATGTCGAAAATTATGCAGGCATTCGACATCTTCATCAAGCTTTTCCAATATGTCGTAGATAAAGCAATACAAAATTTCATCTCAATATCTCTCGGAATCGTGTAGAAATTTTCCGTTATACACACTGCAGACAATTCTGTGCTTTTGAGATATTCTTGCCCTCGGAACGAAATTGTCTCCTCGATTTTTAAATCCCAGTTTTCCATATCAAAGTCCATCAACCAAAATCACCAAAGTCCGCCATTGTAGATTATTGTTCCAAATATCTCGAGATGAGTGAACAGTACTATGAGAGTGACGAATGTTCCAAAGATGTCTGAATATATAGAAATATCCCCTTTTCAAAACTCATTTGATCTTGAAATATCAATACCAAACTGGTGTTTCAGGTCATTGAACAGAACCTGGTTTCCAGTTCTTGAAACTGCTGATTGGAAAAACTGGTTTGTTAGAAGTAAACCTGTTTATCCATCCATTAGATGTGCGTTGACTTTGAAACTGGTGGTCATGCATGAAGATTGCAAAACTGGTTTAATCCTGATCTAACTTCAAGTGTTTGTGAGGGGTGGGATCTACAATATATATTGAAGAGAATAGTATGGAAGAAGTATCAGAACGTAGCATCTGTTGTAATTGTAGATCGGTCTCTCGTTATATATCATAGAACTCTTTCCGAAGTGGAGTCATAATAGTTCTAAAGTGTTGTAGAACTTGTTTACAATTTTGTCCACACCAAGTGAAAATAAAATATTGTGGATCCATACGGAATTTTGAATTCGCCACCAGATATGAAGAAGATCCAATCCACTACTGTGTGTCAGGAAGGTGTTGAAGATGTGATGAATAATGTGTTACCAGTGCTCCAGATTTCGTTGATATTCCACCAGTGTCCATATTTCATAAGAGATCCACCAATCCTGCCCACCCTAGAAGGAGAGGAGAACTGGGACGCAGACAACTATACAACATACACCCCGAACCGGGAGAGGGACATCATCAGACAACCGTTGATTGGAAAATCAAAAAAAGAAAAGAGAAAATTTCGGCGGCGAGCGATTACGACAAAGCAGATTGAAGGAACAAAAAAATGGAAAAATAAAATTTAAAAATTTCGTCTTTTATATAAATAAAATAGATAAAACATAGTTGTGTTTTAGATCTCAAGAATTATTTCTACATCAATCTCGAGATGTGAAAGAGGTTTTCATTTGTTTTGATAATAATGGCACTCGAAACGAGACGTGTCCTGTCTACTGGTATAGAATGAGTAGTTATACAAGTGATGATGTGAGATATTGAAAACATCCAATTCAAAAAAATAGTACAGAGTTCAAGTTTCTGATGAGGTGAAAGGATTCCACCAAAAAAACTTAATGGAATCAGCTGTATCTGTCCCCACAACCTGCAGATAAAAAGAATGAGCCTACATTACCCAAGGTTCATTGGTTAATATACTATATAGCTGTGTGCTCATCAGTGTTACTCCTCACTCCACTAGTCCTTCACAATGGAATATGTGTTACGACAACTGTCATCACTAAGCATCAATATGGAACTGCACTGAATGAGTTTAGTGATGAAGAAATTTTCTTTTGGATTATCTAATCAAGAAGGTGAGACCACTGTAATTGCTCTATACATGGTATGAACTACCACAAACATATAGACAGGAATTCAATCTCCAAATTCAAAAACCTTGTTTTGTGCACTACAATCGTCCAGAATGGCGCACTCACGTAGATGGTTGCCCCCAAGCTCAATTTAGATGTCACTTTTCTATAAAAATTCTGAATGATGTATTTGTGTAATTGAATAAAACTACTGAACTGAACAAATTGTTTTATTTGCATAAAATAAATTACAACTTTTCCGCTATATTCGATAATAAATCCAACTTGGAATTCCCCTCCAATAAATAATGCCCCCAGGCCGGTGTTTCCCCATTCGGAAAAACAAATCTTTTATCATCATGATAAAGCAACCTTATTCTTGGGCTTTGTATGAATAGTGTGTAAAGTAGAACTGACTGTATACATTTTCCGTAATATGGAAGTCTCCGATTTAAAAACTCGTACATAACCGGAAAAGTGAATAGAATTCTTGATAATATTTCTGGAGATGCCTTTGGCTTTTTTCATAGTTTTCAAGTCGTTTGTTGATGAATCCAGAGTTAACACAATATTCAAACCATAGGAAGATTCAATGATTTTACCCGCTAACTCATCCTTGAACTTCTCCACGCGGGAGAGGGATACGGGTAGACCAAAAACATTGTTTTTTTTAATTTGATGTATCGAAATACTCAATATTTTATATCCTCATATTCACTGTCTGTTTGTAGGTATAATATCAAGGAGTCCGTATCCGTGTAGCGAAGGGTTACATCCTCCTGATATTTAGGTTTGATGAATCCATACAAAAATTCGTAAATGATTGTTTTAGAAATATCTAAAACAGAAAATCCTACATATATTGGCTTACGTAACAAATTTGTAGTTTTTCCATTTGGATAGCTACTAGATTTTCACTGTCTGTTCTCCACGTCTTCAAGACTCTTTCCGTAAATACTGTTAACGAGAAATTTGTACAGCTCACTCTCGAATTCATTTTTAGCAGCATTTCGTAAGTTGGTGTTGAGATCAATATATGGTTTCAACCAATGAGATTGTGAAAATTACAATACTCTATGAATCTTTGTCAATACCAATCCATATGAAAAACATTGCTTCAAATTTTTATAATGGATTATGTACTTGAATTTATTATGTAAATTGGGAATCAACTTGGGGTATCGACTTTTAGGAGGTATGATGTTTTCGGGACAGAATGGTAAATCGTTATGTGTGTTGTGGAGGGTTTGTGGATATTCCAAATCAACTTCCAAGACAAAACTTTTAGATGTTGTATCTTCAATTTGCAGGCAATCAAAATCATCAATTTCATTCTGTTCCAACCATCGAAAATCACCAGTGGGAAAAATTTCACTCATTGCAGCACCATATAAGTTTGTAGCATCTAGGTACACAATGAAAGATTTTGGCTTGGTAGGATCATATGTAGTTACAAATTCATTATTTGCAATAGCTCTTCTCTTGCTACACTGACTGACTCCACCTCTAATACCTTTTTTGGAAAAATGCTGCATATCGATATCGGTGAGCAGTTGTAATTCGATTTTTGTAT
Organism: Gonioctena quinquepunctata; assembly: GCA_018342105.1. Lineage (NCBI taxonomy): Eukaryota > Metazoa > Arthropoda > Insecta > Coleoptera > Chrysomelidae > Gonioctena > Gonioctena quinquepunctata. The sequence continues at coordinate 8,408 of JAFIRS010005746.1, read as the reverse complement.
AACAGAGCATAGCATCCCAGCTCAGGGATGGTGTTGTCATGTAGTGAGCAGGATCCAACTTATATTTATCCAAACATACTTTTCGAAAGTTTTCAAAGACATCGGCAAGAAGGAGAACATCAGATTTCAAGTAGATATCAGAATATTATCCTAACGTCGAACATTCAAATACTGCCACACCTCCTGCGCTCTACCATAATCATCATCGGAAAGAGCATCTCCACTGAGGGTATCGAAAAAATTAGATTGAGTTGGTACAGAGGTTTGCTCCAACTTTTCGAAACAATCAACATATGAATAAGGAAAATCTCCCTTACGTCGTATCATATAAAAAAAATTATCATCCTGAAAATATTTCCTAATCTCATTACATTGAAAGATTCCAATGATTCACTCAATTTATCCAAAGATTTCGATAAAAATCGGAAATAATACACAAACCTATATGTTATATAGTATCCCGAATTTTAGAGTCCATTAATTTTTCCACCAAAATTGATTTGGAGGATGTATTTTGTGCAATAGCAGAAATACTTTCTCCATTAGTAGCCAATTTCTTTATGAACAAGTGACAATCGTAGTTCGTCGAATTATGAAAGAATAGTGGTATAAACTTCGATACTTTATAATGCATATTACAAATTGAGTGCGCTGCAGCGATATAGGCTCCATTGACGTGATTATGGTCGTGGACTCTTATATCTTCCGATGTGAAGGGTCTTTCACATATATGACATGTTGGTGACGTCTGAAACTTGTATTCTTCTTCCTTAGTAAGTGGAATCATTGGTTTCAGATGTTCCAAGTGAGTGATGTATATATCAAAAATATATTCATCCAATTTCTTCACGAATACATCACACAATCGACTCCTCGGTATTGGAAATGCAAATTGCAAATGAGTAAGGCACATGTTCATAAGCTTTTAAAGAAATCGATTTTGTATCACTCGGTTCTTTATGATGAATTGGTTTGAGTAAACTTCCAAAGTCTCCATATATCACACAAGGAACTTGCATTTGTTTTTGTAAGTTGGTAAATTTAAGAATATTTCCGGGTAATGTCTCACCAAATTTGTTGATAATCATATCTGATGTTGGTAGTGTAACACAAATGTGGTTACAATCATGAAGTTGATGAGTACTCAATTTATCCTGTTTCGGAAAGAACTGAAGACTGTTAACGACTGGTCTATACAGGGTGTTGTGAAAACCACACACCTGACCACCAATTGTTTCAACTGGCTATACAGGGTGTTGGGAAAACCACACACCTGACCACCAATTGTTTTGCCCTGGACTACGGGGTGTTGTGAACTAACCCACCACACCTGTAATACCAGACATTATTCGTTAGATTGGAAAAACAGTATTAAAAGCATCGACTATCTGAATATAGTCGAACCGGATATGATATATGGAGCGGTCTACAAATATCAATATCCTTTCTTTCAATACCGGAACATGGGTTGTTTATTCAGGAAATACTACCGTTCAGAAAGATTCGAACCAAACAATGATTTGATAAAATAATAATGCACTCATAAAAGTTAAGAATGTATATATATATATTTAATAAAACTTCACACAATTCTCTCAATCGTCTATGGACGAGTGATAGGCAACAATATTCATACAATGAAAACTAATGTAGCGTATTGGCAGATAATTCTGCAGTGGCTTCACAATAGAAATAATTTTACTAAAAGAACAATCTTGAAATCAATTGCTACAAACGGCTAACAATAATTCTCTTTTTGAGATCTTTGTAATCTTGAAACTATGGAAATACTTTTTAGACACATACACATTTTAATGGGTTGGGTTTTGCCATAAACATAAATACAGAAAAACAAACATGAGACTCACCCTGTTTAACACTTATTCACTGGAGTAGTTTTAAACGGCAATTAGCTTAGAAGTTATTATTATCAGTTCGTTTTCTCCCGCGTCAATCGGTTATTCTAATTAGTTCGTCCGGTATATTCGTATACAGATAAGGTTTTTCTAAGTGATCGTGAACCATTGAAATTGCGGAATCCCGTTATATTATCTCTGTTTTGGAAGCTTTGACAATTTGTGGAAACTATACTGTTCACTCGTGTTTTTACTAGGAGCTTCAATACTTGATTTGAATCGGCTGAGTTTCTATGTTTGCTGAAGTTAACTACACTGATTGGGAAACTCTCATTATTATTGTAAGATACTGTAATTCGACTGACTTTTATACCGCACTTTTGAGAATGACATGTTAGTATTGCTTTACTCGAGATGGTTTTTACACGTGGAAAGATTTTATTTCTCGTGGCATTTTTCACTGGTACTAATATGAATGCATACTATATTTCTTCTCGTATGATATACGTGATTATTCCACGGACTACTGTTCTGAACTAACTTAACTCTTTCGGCTCCCGTTGCCTTTTATAATATCTTCGATACCGAAGCTGGGGCGGGGCTTAGGTTGTTGTGGGTCGTAAAACTGATAAGGGTCTTGTTTTTCTAACCCGTTCTAGCTTATCTATGTTATAATTGGATACTATTTTACTGAATGACAGGTATTTACGATCGCTGTCGCGTTATCGCTGAATTTAATGACCCACAAGTGTGTTTATGAATTTCAGAGGTGTCTCGATTCCCGGTGATTTATAAGTTGTTTACCTCCAGTAACGATGCGGGGTGGTGATACATCGCGTTATCTCGTCTTTCAACTGCTCAGTGTTTATCGACTTTGGACGGGTGTTAGAATTATGGTAGTAAATAAAACTGATTTTCTTATCTCGCTGTGACTGTAACGGGTAGCAATAAAAAACTTTGTTTTGCTCTCCTAGATGAGTCATGTAAGCATTCGGTATACAATGGTTACGTCTTGGTAATTATCTTTAAATGCATTTCTGTAATTACAGGGCATAACAAGACATCCATCACAAATATAGACTAGACCATCATGTTTTGATTTTTGTTTGGAAACCAATTTGGACAAGTCTTTCATGAGGCAGTAATGGTTATTCCCTTCATCATCGCTGAGAAGTAGAAGATTAACATGTCTTGCCGATCGGTTTGATGTGAAATACAATGGTCCAACGATGTCGGTTATCCATTTACCTTCTTTGAAGTGGGTATCTACTCCAAACACATTTACCGAAATATAATTCAGAATTTCAAATTTCGATATATTCTTCAATTTCACAGAAAAGTCGATCCCCTCAAAATTTAATAATGTGTTGTGATGGGGGTATGAGGCAGTGTTTGTAGACGAACCATTCGCAGGAAATATTGCTGCATTTATAGACCACGCAAAGCAATGTCTATCATCGTTAGACAAATTCAACACAGTTTTTTTGGCTTCTAAGGCTTTCGGTAATTTTATATATGAAGATGCAGACAATGGATTTTTTCCCCAACCAAATCTTTGAGACTCCAACCGATTGTCTTTAAAAAAGCTTTTGTCATCATCTCATTTTTTTAATCTTCATATATTTGGTTCAAGTCCGTGGAGAGTATTATTATTTTATTCCTAGTGTTGAAAGATTTTATATCATATAACTGTTTCTCGGGTATCACATATTGATCAAAGAGTTCTAAATATATTTTCCAAGTTGATATATTTGTTGAGATATTCAGATATAATATCCCGAGCTTTGGATTTCCCTTCTCGAAAAAAGCTGTTATAATCCAGATTTGATCTCGCACTGGAGAATCGATAACTCACTATTCTGTTTGTGAATGCGTGACGGAGTTTTTCTATACCATTTCCTATATGTGCTTTGGTTAAATTCACTTTTTGTCGACTCGAAGTCGGTATGATATCTGCCACTGTTGCATTATTCAATTTGATTCTTTTTATATAAACGCCTCTGAAGGAACAATTTTTACGTATATGTCGAAACAAAGTACTCAAAGTGGATAAATCCTTAGTACAATATTCACACTTCATTTCTTAATGATAGCTCAAACGATGCTAATAGGAATATATTTGTTCAAGCTAAAATAGTGTTGGTGTGAAAATTGTATCAACCAGTTCGATGATTGTGAAAATTGGTTTGAAACCGGTTTATACTAGTTCAGTCTTCACGAGGTTCAATGACTTTCACAAACTGGTTTGAAACCTGTTTATACTAGTTCAGAACGAGGTTCAATAACCTTTTATGACCTGTTGAATGATAAATGAAATACAAATATTCATGATACTATTAAAGATAATAAACATTTAAGTGCACAATCAATCACAAGGAAAAGGGTTTGGGTTGTTCGTCCAATTCTATGAGCGGAGTATTGGTATATTGTTTGGAAAAAATCAGCTTTCTCACCTTTTATGTAAATCATATCTACATCAGCGGTTAGTCTTTTCACAATATGTCCAAATTGATGTAAGGGTGTGAATCCATCATTCCATTCTATACAGTGATACTTGTTCATCAACCATGTCGCTTGACTATGGGTGCTGGAAGCAGCATATTCATGGGAAGGGTGGTTTAAATATATATGTGAAATCCTTTTTTCATCGAATGCAGCCAATTCCTTAACGATGAATTTATTATTCTGGATTTTGAATCTTTGCACATCAATTACCAAAATCATATTTTTAGATTAGCAAACTTCTTGGTCACAACTCGATTAAAATTGTACAATTAGATCAAGTGTTTCAGTTCTTTGATATTTCTATGATGTTGCTTTGACTTTCTTCGATATACTGATATCATATTCCAACTGATGATTGCGTGTTAGAATACATGCTTTATATCGTTTCAGTGAATATGCGCACTAATATTGTTTTACAATTTTTGTTAATGCATTATAAGAAAATTCCTTTTCCTGTAGAATCAAACAGTATGCAGATATATTCTTCGAAGTTGAGTCAGCTGTTTCGAACACAATTCTCAAGACTCCACTTGGAATCAATAAAGGTTGATTGGTGTGAATATGATAATAGGAAGTTTGCATACATATCATATAGTATATCTATTATTTTTAAAATCAATATTCAAATCATTATACGGATATCGTTCCGAATTCAAGAATACTCTAATATTGTTGAGATTGCAGTGATCGAATGTACTCATATCAGGTATCAACTTTTCTTTTTCATCATACTGGAATGCGATAATGACATGTCTAGGAGTTTTCACTTCAGTAGTGGTTTTTACAGCCCACGTTTGTCTCGTGGTTTCATTCAACGAAGGATATTCTATTAGTTCCCAACTTCTGAATTTCAAAAGTAGTTCAACATTATTGTTTATAATCTTGTTTATCCGCAATTGTTCTTGAATGCTAGGTGTTACATGAGGAACATTCCAACTTAGTTTGGTTATGTCAACTTTCGCTTTTTCCGAATCATCACTAACTCGTCAACGTATCATTATCATGACTCTCACGAACTAATACTAACTCTTGTCTCATATTCAAGATAATTTTTCTGAAATTTCAAAAAATCCGGCCAACAACTTGAGTGGAATACATACATTGAAATTTCCTTTCTCATCTACCAGAATTTTCTCATCTGCACGTTTTGGGAACCAACCACCATTTTGTAGTGAAATAACCTCATTTTCATTAAGAGATAAATAATTTTTCATTGTCGATACCAATCCAATATTTCTAACACTATCTACAACTACACCATTCAATTCATAACGGAGCTCACGAAATAGATACGCTATAGCATTGTTGATAAAGTTGACTTTCTTAGTTGGAGTTCCATCAAGGCGGGTGAGCTTACCCTCTATATAGATGTATAAGTATAAGCATCCAAGTCTTGAATAGGAATTCGTATTTCATCATTATGTTTAATCTCACTACTAATATAGGGTTGATCTGTGTGAAACTGATAATCCTCAATCGTATTTTCACTGAATGGTTGTCCTGTGATATGTAATATGTTCATTATATCAGAACTTCCAATCCTAACGACTGGAGGAATTGCATATTGTCTGATGTGAGTAATTTGACAGTTTCCGTGATACTGTGTTTATCTACACTTTCAATTTTCCTTTTATACGATTGTCTCGGTTTCAAATCTTCAAAACCATTTTAATAGATCTTTTTCCTCAAATGTAATCGGATTGTAACTTCTTCGTTTCGAAAATCTTTGACTGTGATGTTATTGATTGTCTTGTTGGTAACTGAGAAAAGATATTTTGGGGACTCTCTACTATTTTATACCCTCGTGGCACGCTTGGAAAAAATAGATGAATGACGTGTACTGGCTCTCCGTTCACAAAAGAGCCCATTGCAATATTACAATCGATCAAAATCGTATCTACTGATATGATTTTCACTTCATGATCTGATGTATAGATATCAATCGCATAAATAATTCTCTTAGCAAATCCCAATACTTGTCCTATAGAATTATCAACCGTAATTTTTTTTTTGTATTCGTTCTAATGGTTACTTTGAAAGTGAACCGATTTGGTATTATTTTCACAATTTCTTCATCACTATCATTTTTTCAGTTAGTAGGTTAATAATATCGGTTATAAAACCTTCTACATTCCATCATATTTCTTTCCAGCTCTCGCGACCAAAAGTTGAAAAAAAACATTTATTTTTGAAAATCCATTTTTTTAGTATATGACCCACTCAGATAGTTAAGCAAGGAATTATTTTATTATAGCGGGTTTCTACGGAAGAAAAGGAACACATTCCATTAGATTTTTTTGCAGCTCTCGCGACCGAAAGTTGAAAAAAACATTTATTTTTGAAAATCCATTTATTTTTGAAAATCCATTTTTTTGTATATGACCCACTCAGATAGTTAAGCAAGGAATTATTTTGTTATAGCGGGTTTCTACCGAAGAAAAGGAACACATTTCATCAGATTTCTTTCCAGCTCTCGCGACCGAAAGTTGAAAAAAACATGTATTTTTGAAAATCCATGTTTTTCAGTGTGAGACCCACTCAGATTGTTGAGCAAGGAATTATTTTGTTATAGCTGGATTCTACACAAGAAAAGAAACACATTACATAAGGTTTCGTCTCAGCTCTAGTGTCGCAAACTTGAAATATGATTTTATTCTGAAAATTCAGTTTTCTCAGTGTAAGATCCCCGCAACAAGTTTTGCAAGGATTTATTTTGTTGTAGCTGGATTCTACACAAGATAAGGAACACATTATACCAGGTTTTATCTCAGCTCTAGTGTCGCAAATTGAAATATGATTTTATTTTGAAAATTCAGTTTTTTCAGTGTAAGACTCCGCAACAAGTTTTGCAAGGATTTATTTGTTATAGCTGGATTCTACACAAGAAAAGGAACACATAACATCATGTTTCGTCTCAGCTCTAGTGTCGCAAAGTTGAAATATGATTTTATTTTGAAAATTCAGTTTTCTCAGTGTAAGACCCCCGCAACAAGTTTTGCAGGGATTTATTTTAGGATTTGTTAGTGATATATAGAAATTTATTTTTAACTCATCGGAATCAATATTTTTAAATTTATCATTATATTTCCCATACACAATTCCTTTGGCGATCTTTAAAATTTTACATGATCTGAGTTTAAACCAGTGTGTGTGTGGGTGTGTGTGTGTGAGTTGGTTTTTGTAGGCATGCGAGGACATTCGTCCGTAGCAGCAATAAGGTAGCGAGGACATTTTTGCATACGAGGACCCACACCAAGTCCTCGCATAATTCTGACTTCATTTTCGTATTCTACGGGTAATTTCCTCTCCGAACGTACCTTTGCATCAAAAATCGACCATGTCCTCCCATTCTACGGGTAATTTCCTCTCCGAACGTACCTTTGTCATGCCGAATTCTGTCATCTCATGTGAGGACCTCTGACACACAAAGTGTGTGTTTGTTGTAGCCAATCAAATTCAAGAATTCAAAAACGAACACTCGCAATTCCTGCCGATAGCGTTGAGAGGACACTATATCTGATGAGGATGTTTGATAAATTTGAGGTATTTATGAAGTTCTGTAACTGGTCATGCTATCCTTGACCCATGCGTGGAAATTTCCATGAGAAAGGAGATTAATCAATGTGTGGAAGGCTCACTTTTCACTTTATCTTTTGAGAATTCATGTTGTACAGGAAATTGCACTAAACATATGTTATCGTTAGGCGAGTCAAAAAAAATCCATGTTTGTCGGTCGTACAATATACTTTTTCTACGACCACAATTATAATTCACCTCAAGAATTACACTTCCAGAGCGAATAAATGTAATATCACACATTTTTCTTTATGCATTTCGAGAAAAAGGAAAATCTCAGTTGAATAAGTAAAAAAAGTTGCTTTTCTAAGGGGTCAAAGAAATGGTTTGCCGAAATGGAAAATATCCCAAAGTGTTTTCGAATTGATGGAAACATTCAAAATATTTTTATATTGTTTATTTCTCGGAAAAGCTATGTACTTTCTACAATTGTTTTCTGTGTCAGATTCCTTTCAAAAATTTTGGTTCATT